>APFE030087874.1:62400-90578 GCA_000404065.3 Pinus taeda
AAAAGACAAAACATATGTCAAAACAACAGACAAACAAATTTCAAATGGAGATGAAAAAGGTTGACAATGCCTAACCGGACATATTTCAAAAAGGGACACATTTGGTGTAATTACTCTAGCTATGTTAACTACATGGATAATAAACATAAAAATTAAACCTACACTAGCAATGAAATTAGTAACTATAGCACATAATCATGTAAATCACGAGAGAGACTAGATTCTTGAAATACATGGATTTTCAAGGGCAAAGGTAAGGATAGACTTGTAAAGAAAGTTTGTACACAATATAATGCATTTTCTATGTATAACAATGTTTAAATTTAGATTTTGAATGTCAAATTAAAATATTAAATAAATGCATATATCAAATTTTCAATCGCACAAGGCCTCACAACCTATCTTATGATTAATGGCAAGGAGCAAGAAGTTTTAGCCTTAGTTAAGGTTCCATTTTGATGGGAGTCATCCCGTGCCTTAAGGTAACCATGGGAACATCGGGTTGGGTTTGAACTTATGACATTGAAAGGGTTGGGGAGGATTGATCTGCTTGTAAATATCCTCCACATCCTCCTTAAGGTGAATTCCATAGACTAAGTTCCATTCCCATGTGTCTTTCTTGACACCTTAAGGTAACCATGACATGCTTTGAAGTTGATATTTAACTTATGACACTGAGAGCGCCTAAACCATGTGTGTATAAATCAATCCCAACCTAATATTCTCCTTAAGGCCTACCAAAATTTCTTTATTGAAGGCTCAAAAGGAACAATGAAAGTCCATGTATTTGGACCCCTCCAAGAGAAAATAAGGTAAGATTGAAACTTTGATGTTGCATAGAGAGGAAACACAAGCCTTATAGGAGGGGGTAGGAGAGGGGGAGGGGTAACAAAGGATCAGGAGGGGTGAATCTTGGATTTTTCTATAAACTCTTAAGGTAATATTACAAAATTGAACTTGGTGCCTTAATGGAAGGAATATGACATTGTTTCATTGTAGGAATTTATATCTTTGAGATAGAAAGATATTGAAAAACTTCCATTAACACCTATTTGGATAAAAATAAGGGGAAAAGACCAGTGGATCCTATAATTCTTTCATAAATTACTAAGGGAAATGATGAACAACATAGTTAAATTCAAATCCTTAATAATAGAAGAAATAAAACAATGCCTTATACTAGGAATCTATAACCTTGAGCTAGAGGGAGATTCCAAACCTATCATTGATACTATCTTTAGTGAAATCAAGGATCACTCATGGTATATTTAGAATAAGATTGACTAGAGTAGGCATGCATCTCTTGATATAAACACGATTTATAAACATGCTCAAAAAACTAATAACAATGTTGTGGATTGGGTCACCAGTGCCACTATTGCTTAAAAGGAAAATATCAACCATTAACACCAGGGGTGAATTCAAAGAGATTAAGAAGCGGAAGCTCTATTTAGAACAACATATTAATTCTTGATAACTCTCTTTTTTCCCCTCCCACCTTTCCCCTTGAAATCATACCCCTAGTTGCAACAACTTTAATGACTATTCCTATAATATATATATAAGGCCATGAGGAATTGGATTAGCATTCCTTACAAAACATTAACATCATGCATCATTAGTTTCTTAGTGTTGCATGGTGGTGGAAAAATCCCTTTCTATAAAAATATCTCTTGGATTACTCTCATTTCAATAAATTGATCTTACATAGCATGAGTAGAGAAAAAAAAAGATCAATGGCCAAAGTAGACATGTTGATCAGAGGGGCACTCATCCCTCATTGAACTTGTATCAGCTAAAGAAGGGTGATTTGACTATTTTTGGAGAAGTAGACTTGAGGATTGTAAACATAAAGCAAGTGATAAGAGAAAATGACAATGTCAAGGAAGGAATGGAAACGACATGAGAACATATTGGACTATGTCATGGTGGATCTATAAAATTTAGAGTTGAAAATTCAACTTTTGGAAAAACTTACGAATGCAAATGTTGATATAATCTCTAGTAAAATTTATTATATAAATTAAAACATGAACAAAGATAATATACTTAGTCATAAGGTGCAATAAATGTATGCATTCCAAGGACCAAAGAGATCATGCATAAGGAAAGTTCACAAAGATTTCAAAAGTTTGAAATCTTTTCTCTTTAGTGATGGTGAGAAATGTTGTTTTTGTCCTAGTATTTTCAGATCATGTCTATGTCTAATCACGATAATAAACACTGAAATACACAACTTCAAGCTCTTTGCACAACAAAAATGTAACAAAAATGTAACAACAATGAACCAATAAGGTACAGAATAATTTTGCAAACCCAAAACTTGTTTTTGTTACAAATTTAAAAAAACAAACATAGGGCTCCCATACCAGAGATGTTATGCAACCAACTCACAAATAGATAGATCAACGACTTAAAAATTATCCTCTTCGAGGGGGAAACCTCCTTTACATTACATAAATGAACAATTCTTGGATTATTCAAATGGAAAAACCTCCTTCTTATATATAGGAATCTGAGGGGTCACAATATAATAAGAGCTAATGTAACAATAATAATAATGTAAGAGCGCAACAATAACAATAGTGGGCTTCTATGGGGTACAAATAACAATATGGGGACTATATGGACACAACAATAACAATAAGGGGGTTATACTAACAATAACAATGAGGGAATGCACAAGTATTATAGGGACCTAACATGCCCCTCTCCTTCAAAAAGTATTGTCCTCAATGCTTGAGTAGTTCTGGATGCTTTGTATAAAATTCTCATCCTTCCATGTGTTGTATTTTGAAATAATGATGGTCGTTATTATGCTAGAGCATCTATATATTATATATATATATATATACTATATAATATATTATATATATATATATTATATATATATATATATATATATATCTAATGTATGTCTATGTGTATAATGTATATGTATATGTATAATGTATATGTTATATGTAGATGTAGATGTATAGATTTATATTTTATTTTTTATTTTATTTATTTATTATTTTATTTTTTATTTTTAATTTGGGAGACCAGTGGATGAAATAGATATAGAATTGATGTGCCTAACCTCTTGAATAATATCAACATCTCAACAAAGGGCTGCTATAAATATTTACACAGTGAAATAGCTTATATGATGATGAGTAGAAATAGAAAAGTAATATGATTGCCACAGTTTTCAAATTGAAAGCTAATAATCATAAGTATGAAAACATTTAAACTATGTTTGAAGGTTTGAGAAAATACACATGAGCTTACAAAAGATGTTGACGATTTATTGATTTTGAGGGAATTAATTACACAAACAGTCCATTAATTCATTCTCTTTATATATTATCACTTCAGAAGCTTATTGGAAGAGATTGAAATACAATTATTCCTACCTAGTTATCTCTGCAAGGCACAAGTATATGAAGAAAAAACATAATGAATGACACTAGAAAAACTTACAGGAGACACAAACTGTGTGAAACAGAATTCAGAATCCCTTGCTTCGTATTAATGATCCGGAAAGATTAATTACATCAGATGTCTAGAAATGCTTCTTCAAGGGTGCAACCCTTAATAACTTGTGAAGAGAGCTATTTATACAACAGTAGGACGAAAAATATCCTAAACTGCTTTTACAAAAATAGATTATTTACACAATCAAAAATAAAATTGTCTAATGATCTGGCACTATTTTGGTGCTACGCTGTTTGATGACTATTATTGAAAAAGTTATAAGGTGGTTGAAGTTGGCTGGCTGTTCCCTCAAAAACTGAATGTTGTTCAATTATCCTTAATCAAGTAAATCTGTTAATTCTTCCCAACATTTCTTATCTGGGATAGAAATCTATGTTACCCTCCTGTAGATTTCATCCATCTCAGTGTATTTAGAAAAAGTGGGTTTTACCAAAAATATAAGCTTGATTTCATCTAGGATGAAGAAAGAATCCTTGAGTGTTTTTACTATGAGAGCTGGTGTTGCTGATCCTTTGATATTGGCGACTAAAGTTGCATGGTGCCCACCTCTGTTAACTTCTTGACATAATCCTCAATTGGCATTAATTTATCATTAATAACCATCATAGAAGGTAAACCTTTGCTGACCAAAGGTTCAATCTTGTTGAAAAATATTTGAACTATGTTGTTAACATTGCTACACTTTTCTTGTAGCTAAAGGGTGAGATTTTTCTTAGTGATAATCTTCTTTACCTCTAATATCGTTGCATTTATGTCGCTTATTCTTAATTCCTCAAGCTCATAGTCATCCTTGGAATTTAGAAATTTGATTATATCAGAGGTCGTCTCTGGCATATCCTCCGGCTGCTTAGTTATGGTTTCCACTGCTTCCTGAGCTTTTTCCAAGAGATCTTTCTGATTGAATATTATCTTAATGGATGGCCAAATCTCCTTGATTGCTTCTGTGATTTCTTCCCACAGAATTTATTTTGCTAAACCCAATTTGTTTCCTATGAAGGAATCTGTGAGTTCTCTGTGCAACCTTTCCACTTGGCCTTTGAGTTTGTTTGTTTCAGTTGTACGTGAACTATCTAATATAGACTTAATAAGTCGTAATTATATGAGTTCATCCTTTAGTTTATTAATTTCTCCTGTTTGGATAGACAAGTTCTGAACAATTTCAATAAGATGTTCATCTCCTTCTGTTGTACCTGTTGCTGATGTAGTGGCTAATGTAGAAACTTTTCACTGGGATTTAGGCAAGGGTGACTACTAAATCCTTAATCAATCCTAAGCAAGGTGCCCTTTTAGAATCAAAGGTGTACAAGTCATGATAGGATCTAGTTATGTCAAGTTTCAAATGGTCGATGATAGTTTTTGGCATGAGGTTATGTGATGCTCCAGAATCAAGCATACAATTATACAACATGGAATCATTTGTCTTAAGAGTTACATAGAAAGGAGGCACTATTTCATCTATCATATCTGAGCTAGGGCCAAAAACAATTGTTGGTTTTCATCTTGCAGACTGATGATATCACCTTCTACATCAAACGAGGTATTTTGTATCCATTTGGAGACCTGATTTTGATACCCATGGTTTTTAGAAAGTTCTAAAAGAGGAATTGGGATTTTAACTCTTTCTAACTCTTTTTCAACATTAAATGTAGTCAAAGCATTTTTGTCATTTTGAGGAGTATCAATTGAATGATCTAATGGTCGAATAAAATTCGTTTGAATTTGAGCAGTTTTGGCACGAGGTTCAATAACTGGAGTTTCCTTAGGAGGTCATCCAGAGCGAGGGCTAGGCCTAAGGTCATATCTTTCGTTCAACTCTACAATTAAAAATTTAGAGAAGGCATGGTATTTAGAAACCTGTGAAGATTTGTGATCTTCATGAACCTGATTTTGTTGTGTAAGAGGAATAATAACTGGTTGATCAGAGGAAGTATCCATATTATTTATATCTTCAGTGATGGTCATATTATTATCATTAGGTTGTTGATCATCTATCAACAAAGGAGTGTGAATCTGCTGATCATTACTAGGTCTCTGAAGAATTTGTAATTGTGGATTTCTTTTATACTGACCTTGATTTTGATTTCGGGGTCTAGTAACCATTTCTTGAATTGTCCTAGGTTGAGTCTCAATCTTGAAAATTCTATTAGATATATTTCTAAGAAGAGAAGTTATTTCATCTAATTTAGAATCTTCTGTTTTAGTCTTAGAGGAACTAAAAGCCTCTAGTGTCAATTTGAGTTTTCTTTGGGCCTTTTCCTCTTTAGCTTTCAAAGAAGTTGAAGCAACCCTATTTTCTTCTACCTCAATAGCATTTGTTTGCATATCTTCAAGAGTTCTTGAAGTTCTCTCTCTCAGCATAACAACAAAATCATCATCAAAGGCTTTAGAAAATCTAGACTTTGTTGCTGCTACAGGGGGTTTACAATTAGGTGGCATTTTTATGATATATTTTATTGAATATTTTGATAAAGTCTCATACATGTTCACCAAAAATTCTTTTAAGTTCATCAAACTCAGTGAGAAAGTAAAGAGGATATTTTTTCACACCCCACTGGTTTTTAAATATGTTTATAAGTTCTTCCAAATTTCTTATGGAATTTGCGGGTAATTTCCTAAACCAAATTCTTACATTTCCTTCAAGTGATTGTACAAACAACCCCATGTAAACATTTTCTTGTTCAATATTCATGTTATCTGCAAAGTCTAGAAAGGCTTGAAGATGGTCCTCAACAGAGGGACCAGTTTCTCCATTATACCTGGGAAGGTATTTCAAGTATCCAGTTGGGAGTGCATCGAGATTAGGAAGTAAGACTAAAGCTGCATATCTAGCCTGTACAATAGGTTGGAAAGCCGTAGTAGGAGGCGGTGTATGAGGTGTTTGTGTGGATGAAGAAGTTGAATAAGATGAAGAAAGGGTTGAAAAAGGTGATTGAGGGGGTGAAGAACTAGTTGGAGGTGAAGAAGGAGGGGATCTCCTGAATGATTTTAAAGGAGTCTTAAGAGCTATGTTCTGGACCTGTGGATGAATACTCTCATTTGTTTCAAAGAGTAGATTTAAATACACAGATACGGTCTCTAGAATAGAAAGCTTCAAGTTGTCTAGAAGTGGGAGGAAATGAATAAGTGGTAGGGGATATGAAATCTGTTGGTTTGTATTCTGGTAAATTAACACCCAAATTAGACTCTTTCTTTAGGTGATCCTGGTGGTAGTGAGGGTTTTGGATGAGATTCAATTGAATGAATAAGAAATGTTGATTTAAAATCAACTCCCCTGAGTTCAGCAACCCTAGGTGATATGTGGGAGTAATCTAGATTGGATGGAATGTTACTATAAGGATCAAATGATGCTAATATTTAGACTACAAGACTGAAGATGAAGAAGAAGAGGGTTGATGTCCCCTTTTAGAACTGGCTTTTCTCAGAATTTTTTTAGGGTTTGACAGAGGATCAACTAAATAAGTCTCTGAACGAGATTTGATGTGCTTAAAAGGTGCCAGTTTGGGAGAGTAGAGTCACTAGGTGAAAGATTTTAACCTTTCTAGACCTTTAGTCACCTTAAAGGAATAGAATACATGTAGTTTCCCCAGGAAAAATTAATGAAATTTGAATCCCCAGCAATGACGCCAGTTTGATGTTGTATCTCTGAGATAATGATGCTCAATTATTGTGCCAGAGCATCTAAGATAATTGTTTTGGGGGTTTTGTTTTAATTTGGGAGACCAATGGATGAAACATATATAGAACTGATGTGCCTAACCTCTTGAATAATATCAATATCTCAGCAGAGGGCTGCTATAAATATCTACACAGTGAAATAGCTTTTATGATGATGAGCATAAACATAAAACTAATATGATTGCCACAATTTTCAAATTGAAAGCTAAATAATCATAAGTATGAAAACCTTTAAACTATGTTTAAAGTTTTGAGAAAATACACATGAGCTTACAAAATATTATGATGATTCATTGATTTTTAGGGAATTAATTAAACAAAAAGTCCATTAATTCATTCTCTTTATAGATTATCACTTCAGAAGCTTATAGGAATAGATTGAAATACAATTGATCCTACCTAGTTATCTTTGCAAGACACAAGCATATGAAGAAAAAACATAGTTAATTACACTGGAAAAACTTACAGGAGACAAAAACTGTGTAAAACAAAATTCAGAATCCTTTGCTTCGTATTAATGATCTAGAAAGATTAATTACATCAGATGTCTAGAAATGCTTCTTCAAGGGTGCAACCCTTAATAACTCGTGAAGAGAGTTATTTATACAACAATAGGATGAAAAATATCCTGAACTACTTTTACAAAAATAGATTATTTACACAATCAAAAATAAATTTGTCTAATGATCTAGCACTATTTTGGTGTTGCGCTGTTTAATGACCATTACTGAAAAAGTTGAAAGGTGGTTGAAGCTGACTGACTGTTCCCTCAAAAACTAAATGTTGTTCAATTATCCTTAATCAAGTAAATCTGTTAATTCTTCCCAAAATTTTTCTCCGGGATAGAAATCTTTGTTACCCTCTTGTAGATTTCATCCATCTCGGTGTATTTAGTAAAAGTGGGTTTTACCAAAAATATATGCTTGATTTAATCTAGTATGAAGAAATAATCCCTGAGTGTTTTTACTATGAGAGCTAGTGTTGTTGATCCTTTGATATTGGCAACTGAAGCTACATGGGTGCTCACCTCTGTTAACTTCTTGACATAATACTCAATTGGCATTAATTTATCATTAATAACCATCATAGAAGGTAAACCTTTTTTGACCAAAGGTTCAATCTTGTTGAAAAATCTTTGAACTATGTTGTTAACATCACTGCACTTTTCCTGTAGTTGAAGGGTGAGATTTTTCTTAGTGATAATCTTCTTTACCTCTAATATCATTGCAGTTCTGTCGCTTATTCTTAATTCCTCAAGCTCATAGTCATCCTTGGAATTTATAAATTTGATTATATCAGAGGCAGTCTCTGGCATATCCTCCAGCTACTTAGTTATGGTTTCCACTGCTTCTTGAGCTTCTTCCAAGAGATCTTTCTGATTGAATTTTATATTAATGGAGGGGAAAATCTCCTTGATTGCTTCTGTGATTTCTTCCCACAAAATTTCTTTTGCTAAACCCAATTTGTTTCCTATGAAGGAATCTGTGAGTTCTGTCTGCAACCTTTCCACTTGGTCTTTGAGTCTGTTTGTTTCAGTTGTATGTGAACTGTCTGATATAGACTTCATAAGTCGTAACTATTTGAGTTCATCCTTTAGTTTATTAATTTCTCTTGTCTGGATGGATAGGATCTGAACAACTTCAATAAGCTATTCAGCTCCTTTTACTGTACCTATTGCTGATGTAATGGTTGAAGTAGAAACTTTGGTGATGGGAACTACTGCAAGAGAGACTACATCCACTGAAGTTTGAATGTTCCTGATAGCTTCCTCCTTCTCCTTAACCAATTTCTCCATTTTCTCCTCCAGTTGTTTTATTTGCAAATTCTGTTCTGTGATGAGCTTCATCATATCTGACTTTTGAGTCTCTATCTCCTCAATTTCTTTGGCCATTGGATCCTTAGATGCTGGTGGTTTCAACTATTTCTTTAATGTTGCAACCTCAGTGTTCTTTTTCTTAATGAGCTCCTCTGCAACATTTATGTTTGAGGGATCATATCCCATCCTTAGCACTAGGTTTTCCAAGGATTGAATCTTGTTATCCTTTGCTAACGAGGAGACCTTCTCCAACTTTAATTATGACTGAAAGCTGGCCAATGTAACCTGCATTTTTGACAAACTCATAGCAGTGATTGTCAAGGTTGAAGCAATCATTTGTCCAGTTTGTTTGTGCATCTCAATTTTATCAATTGGATGCACATCCTTAACATTAAACTCAAAAGAAGTGTGTTTCTAGTATTGTGTTGCAGTCCTAGGCTGAGGAACTTGGGCATGCAAGAAAGCCATTTGCATCTTCCCATTCTCAGAGTCGAAGAATAAAAGAAGCCTAGCTTGAGAGTTGGAAGAATGATTCCAGAACTGGGTGTAAGTATTCAACTTCAATTCTTCATTATTTCTTTTGATTTCACTAAAGACATGGAAGATGTCTTCCTCTTTATTATCTGGAATTCCTCCAACAATTTAGACTATCTGTTATTAATGAGAAGTGGTATATTGAGTTGGAGATCATATAGAGTGCTAACCAGACTGTGAATCAATATTCATAGAGACCCTTTGTTTCTTTTTCCTGTGAAAGATCTTGAGGCATTGGCTTTTTGCCTCTGTTGCAGGTGAAGATTATTCTTCCTTCCCTCTCTTCGCTGTCTTTTCCTTTGCAATTGGAGTTTGCATATTTGATGTAGAGACTACCTGCACCTCAACCTCCTGGAGGCTATTCTCTGTCCATTCCAACTGATTCTTGAACTGTTCTATCTCAAGCCTAGTTGTTTGATGATATGGTGTGAACTTATTTTCCACCCTGAGTTTGGATATGACTCCCAATGGGTCATATGACCAAGAGAAATTGAGAGCAAATTTCATTTCTTTTAACAAATTATAAGCTTCCTCCCCTGCTTCCCTGGCATTACAAATGAAGGGACCAACTTGAGCTTTAAGCTTAAATTGTGATTTCTTTTTGGTAGCTACAAAATGTACTTCATCTGCATTCAATCTTTTGCCTCAAGTACTCCAGTGCAAAGATTCTAACAAGGAGGTACTTTGGAAGTTTGTAGGGTGGAAACTCACAGCCAAAAATCCTGATTTCTGTGTAGTTTTGTTAGCAACACCAATCTCCTATTGCAACTTGATCTATGAACTGAAGTTCTTTGACAATATCCTCACTGATTCTTCGTAATGGAGTGCTGCTCATAAGGCCGAGGTCTGGATGAATAAATAGTTATATGAACTACTTTTATGTTAATTTTTCTTTCTCCTTCATCCCCATTGAAGTCCAGAAAATCACTAACTGTTGTTGTCCTTCTTCATCAAGTTTCTGCAAAGGAAATGGAAATTTGTCTCCCTGAAAATATATCAAAAGATACACAAGTACTAAAGCATACTTGAATACTTCTTGAGTGTTAAATTTGACAAACTACTCATGTATGGTTTCAACTATGAAATGACTGAAATCATAAATAATAGTAGGCTTAGGATCATAAGAAAACATGGATAAGAAACCTAGGATAGCTTCATTGGCAGACTGATCAGAGTGATAACCAAGCAAATAGGACAGGATAGTAGTAATATGCCTAGTTCTATCAGGAAACATGGATGAATCATAAGGGGAATTTCTCTTTGGTAGAGGACTACCAATTGCTAAAAATAATTCCAGGGTCTAGGATCTCTTAGTAAAGTCCAGTTTGTTATAAGCTTTTATCAGGTTTTCATGGGAAAAAGGATGAGTTTGTATAGTGGAAGGGTCCTGCAACATTTTCTCAATTGAATCATCGTTAATGGGACAAAGGATTTCTCTAGTAGGTGAGATAATTGCTCTATGGCTGGGATCATAGGATTCATGGCATTTTCTCACAAACTATGGAGCTCTGTGTATTCGTGGAAAAATACAGTGGGGTAATTGGGATTCCCAGAGCCCAATTTCATCACTATGGTCAATTAGCTACTCTTCCCACCAGCAATAAATTTCAAATAAATCAAATTGAGAAGAAGTCTCAATGATTTTGCAATCCTTGTCAACTAATGGAGTATGGTGGAAATCAACCTGTGGGTGAATTAAAGGATTTTAAACTTCTGCAATTGTTTTTCCCTTGGGAGGCATTTTGTCAAATGAAACTATGGACTGTAAATGACAAAATGGTAAAAGGAGTTACTAGAGTGGAGACAAGAACTGACAAGTGGACCTGAAAGATGTGCTTACGAATAGGACAAGTGGCCAAGTTGTACGAGTAGGCGAGCTTGAAGAATAATCTTGGTCATAGAAGTAATTGTGTAACCTTTGAAATGCATGACACAATGTTTATAAAAAGAAAAATGGAGTGGGAGGGTGGCGCCGAATGTTTGAAAATTCATTAATTATCCAACAGGTTAATTAATGGAAATTTGGTTGTAAATGCGTGGGAGTGGAAATGAATGGGCAAGGAATATGCAACGGATGATTGGACGGGAGATATGAAGTGAAACGTGACGTGGGGTGGTGGTAAACGACTATGAAGGATACCGTGTTCAGGGGTAAGACAAAGTGGTTTGTGGTTTTGGGATTTCTAGTTCCGAAAGAATAAAAGGTAATTTTTGTTGTTTATGTAGGCGGTATTAAAGACTGCCGACTCCCCCCTCGTCGATAAAATTTGAATGGAAAATGAGGGTCGAAAGGGAGTGTGGGCCGTATGATTGTGGAGGAGTGTGCAGGATGAGAGGTGAGGTGGAGGGAGTTTAATGTGTGAGCGGGGAATGAACAGTGGGGTCATGATATGATAGGCGGATGTGGGTCCAGGTGATTTAATGAATGGAGTGATAGCATACGAATGAAATAACATAAGGTCAAAAATCTGGTTATTCAAACTCCCGTCATCAATATATTTCCTAATGTTTTTATCTTTAGGAAATAACCATTTCAATGTCTCAAAATTTCACATTTCTACCTACCCTTCTATTCCTAACATTTTTACTTATCCTTTGAGAGTGCATTTAAACTAGCAACCCAATATTTTGTTTTTATGAACAATCTATCTCTATACCTTATTCGCTCCATTGGCTTAGATTAAACTGTTGAGCCAATTTATTTTCTACCTATGAGAATTAATTTAAAACAAATTCAATTATGATGCAACTATATAATTGGATAAAATAACCTAGTTTGTCATCTAAAGAAACTGCACACAACTATTATTTTTCAAACTGAATTTAGAACAAAGTAGTGGCATTTAGATTTGAAACACTTTCAGAGTTGATTTCTTTTTCTTTTCTGTCTAACCTAACATTTTATTTTTGCCTTCATTTTTTAGGGCATCTACCCTAACATTTTCTTTGATATGGACATATTTACAAATATTTTCCTAACAGTTTTTATTCAATATTTCTTTTTGTCCACATCCTATCCTAACATTTTGTAAATATATTTTCATTGTTTGTCTAATTTATTCTAACTTATCGAAACCAAAAAATGCTACAATAGAATCTTCAGTCGATAAGTTCTTCCACTTGACGAGATACTTTGAAATTGATCAATTTCGTAGTTGTCAACTTCTTGTTTACGCGATTGCTTTAGGTTCCAATATGATTTTTCCTTCTTCATCAAGTTATGGAAATATTGTTTGAACTGGGATCTTGTCACTTATAACCTTCTTTAAGAATTAAACATGGAAAATTGGGTGCACTCAGGAAGATGCATGGAGCTCCAATTTGTATTCCATTATACCAATATTTTGAAACACCTTGAAAGGACCATAATACTTTGGTGATAATTTATTATCCTTCTTAGCTTGCTTGAGGAACATTTGTTTGTATGGTTGTAGCCATAAAAATACCCATTCTCCTACATCAAAACTTCTTTCACTACAATGTTGATCTTCCTGTTGTTTCATTCTATTATGTGCCAAAGTGAGGTTATCCTTTAAGAGTTGGAGAACTTGTTGTTGATGCTCGATGTGATATTCCACTACTTGAACCATAGAATTTTATCTTAAAGATGATGTGATAGAAAGTGGATGATATCTATAAAGTGCCATAAATGGGGTCATTTTTGCTGCAGTATGGAAGGAAGTGTTATACCACATTCAACCAAAGGTAACCACTTGACCCATTGTGTTTGTTTATCAGATACAAAGCAACAAAGATAGCATTCCTAACATTTGTTCACTATCTCAGTTTTCCCATCATATTGAGGATGATAAGATGATCTATGAGCTAATTGAGTACCCAAACAAGAAATTAATTCTGTCCAAAAATTTCCAGTGAAAATGGGATCTCCGCCGCTTACAATAATCTTTGGGTTTCCATGTAGCTTTTGAATTTTTCCATAAATGAAGTAGAAATTGTATTGGATTTAAATGGATGATATGATTCACAAAAGTGTGCATCATTGGTAAGTCTATCAACTACCACCATGATGACACTCTTTCCTTTGGACTTGGGCAAACCTGTGATAAAATTGATTGAAACCTCCTCTCACCATTGACATGGAATGGGTAAAGGTTGTAGCATACCTAGGGTCTTAATTGTCTCAACTTTATTTTGTTGGCAAACCAAACATTCTGCCAAAACCTTTTGAATATCAAATTTAAGGCCATCCTAAAAAATTCCTTCTTAACCCTATGGTAAGTTTTAAAAAATCCTGAGTGCCCTTCTAAGAGAGAGGTCTGCAATTCCAGAAGAATATTTTGTTTGAATTGGGAATTCTTACAAACGTATAAGTGATCTTTGTACCATAATGAATCATTTTTCCAGCTAAATGTATTAGATGTACTGGGATCTTGCTGCAACTTTTTAATGAGTGCCCACACTTCTTCATCATTCTTCCATTCGCCCTTTTCTTCGGTTATCCTATATGGTTGGATAATGTAAATGGCACAAAGCAATTCTTTCACATCCTCATCCTTTTTTGATAGTGCATCTGTAATAAAATTTTGCTTCCCTTTCTTGTAGATGATTTCAAATTCATAACCCAACACCTTTGTGACCCATTTTTTGTTGCTCTTCTGAAGATAATCTTTGTTCTAAAAATTATTTAAGACTATCATGATCAATTTTTACCTTGAAGTGTCTTCCCATTAGGTAAGGTCATCATTTCTTAAGTGCATGTAGTATTTCCAACATTTCCTTCTCACAAATAGCTTTGTGTAAATACTTTCCTTTGAATGGACAACTTTCAAAAGCAATGGATCTTCCTTCATGCATTAAAACAACACCAATCACATTTCCCAAGGCATCACATTCCACAATAAAGGTTTTTGTGAAGTCTGGTGTAGCTAAGACCTATGCTTGGCACATTGCCTCTTTAAGATTTTCAAAGGCCTTAGTTGCTTATGGAGTCCAATAAAATGCATCTTTATTTGGTAATGTTGTTATAGGTGCTACTATTCTCCCATATATCTTAAAAAACTTGGGATAATACCCTGTTAACTCGAGAAATCCTCGCAGATGTTTTATGGATGTGGGGATTTTCCATTCCTTAATGGCTTTAATTTTGTTAGGGTCTACCTTAACACCCTCATGAGATACAATGTGACCCAGATATTCCACCTCCTGTACCCTGAAGAAACATTTGGAGGTTTTTCCATATAATTGTTTCTCCTCAAGTAGTTTGAGCACCTTGTCCACATGTTGAACATGATCCTTCCAAGACTTGTTGTAGATTAGCATATCATCAAAAAATACTAACATAAATTTTCTAAGGAAGGGTTTGAAAATTGAATTCATCAAACCTTGAAATGTAGAAGGTGCATTGGTAAGGCCAAAAGGAATGACCAAAAATTCATAATAACCCTCATGATTTCTAAATGTTGTTTTCAGAATGTCTTCAATATTCATTCTTATTTCATGATATCCTGAATGAAGATCCAACTTGGTAAAGTAAATTTCTCCATGTAATTCATTCAATAATTCATTAATGACAGGAATGGGAAATTCATCTTTATTAGTGAGCTTGTTGAGCTCCCTATAATCTAGACACATGCACCATGATCCATCCTTCTTGTGCACCAATACTACTAGAGTAGAGAAAGAACTTTGACTAGAATTATATCAGCCTCTAGCATTTATGCAGCCATACGTTCAATTTCACTCTTTTAGGCATAAGGATATCTGTAAGGTCTGATGTTTGGAGGAACACTTCCTAGAATCATGTGAATCACATGATCATGATCACAAATAGGTGGGAGGCCTTTGGGAGTCTCAAACAAAATGGAATGATTGTCCAAGACTTTTTGGTGATTTGGAGAAATAGATGATTTCGATGTTTGAACCCCTAGTGAGCATAATTGTGAAATTACTCCCCGTTGTTCTTCCTTTAGAATATTTGTCATGCCATTAGAGTTGATTATCTTTCCTAGTTTCCCTATGATACCCTTTAATTCAACTTCCTTTCCTTCCCAGAAAAATTTCAAGAAAAATTCTTGAAAATTGAAAGCTATCGTCCCCAAAGGTTGTAACCATTGGACTCCTAGTACAACATCAGCACCATGCATTGGAATGGAAAGCATTAGACTATTCAAGACATATTCACCTATGGTTAGCTTGATATTGTGGCACTTTCTAGAGCAATTTATAGTTCCTCCATTTGCAATCATCACTTGACACTCTGGTGTTGGATATAGGAAGTAATTCAATTCCTTGGGTATCATACAATGAATAAAATTATGGGTACTACCCAAATCAATTAGAACTATTACCTTTTTCTTGTTGATATATACTTCTATATTGAGATTTTGAGGAGTAGGAATTCCTACCAATGATTTACAAGGTATGGTCATATTCATTTCTTCTTTTTCTGGGGTTGGTTCCTAGAGTGTATCCTCCTCTTTTGACGTTTCTTATTCCTTTTCTTCCTCCTATTCACAACCTATATAGAATAATTTATTCTCAATACACCTATGACCTTTAGTTTATTTGTTATCAAAACTGTAACAAAACCCTTTTCTCCTTTTTCTTCCAATTGTTTTGGTGTCAACCTTGTAGGTTGTGGAAGATTAGGAGCAGCAACACTTCCATCTTTGTAGTTGTGAGTGGTAGACATCCTTGTTGCCATGATTTTTCTTTCAACTTTTCTTACCACCCTGAATTCCTTCTCCAATGAATTAGGTTCCCAAATGCAAACCTCATGTTGGATGTTATCTTTTAAAGTCCCTATGAAAACATCAATCATATGCTCCTTTGGAATATCAGTTACCCTAATATTCAATTTTTGGAAGTCTTCAATGTGCTCTGCCATTGAACCCTTTTGTTTGAGATATATCAATTGGCTAAAGAAGGTGTTTCTCTTTGTATCTTCATAATGTGTTATCATTTCCTCTGTAAAAATTGATCAGGTGACAAGTGGTTTATGAGAACAAAGGCATCTATACCATACAAACTGAAGTTGCAATACATACCTTTTGTGAGGGTTTCACATCATGTCGATCAAAATATTGCTCCATTTGTAGTATCCAAGTTACTGGATCCTTTCCATCAAACTTCCTCATATCTATATTTGGAATGTAGTGGTTCTTAAACCCCACATTGGAGTCTCTAAAATCGTAACTGATATTCCTTTTGTCTTCATCGTGATTTTTATGGATTGCTTTGACACCACTGGGACACCTTTTTCTAGCAGCTTTGCCAAACCTTCCTTCAACTCCTTTATCTTGACATTCATCATTGCTTCCATGTCTACTTTTAAACTATCATTCAAAACTCCCATATCCCTTTTTATACCTTCCATGCCATTCTTCAAACCATCCATCTTAACTTCTGTTACTTTTTGTGAGAGAGAAATTTGTTGCACTTGGTCTTGTAATTTTGATATATCATGTTGCATTTCTTCCTCTTATTCATGCGTCATAGTAGAGATTTCTAGTTGCTTACAAAGTGTTTCCATTTTATTTCTTCGGGTCATGAATTAATGATATTCATTCTTCACTACTCCCTTTGAATCACTTCCAACTAACTTTTCAAACAAAACTTATGCAAAATTTAAAAAATACACACCTTTTTCTTGCTTTGTAGGAGCTCAATATTGAATCTGTTGTATCTCTGTAATTTCAGATCTCCAAGATTTGAAATTTTGTCCCGTGGTATCCCTATGAGTTTGAATGACCAAGCATCCTCGCAGAAACACATGGTAGAGTGGCGAGAGGCCACTATGAAGGAAGAGTGACCACGTAGAAGACCCTGCATGCAGGACATTGGTGGCCAACAATACATAAGGATGCAAAAGCATATTATAGGGTGTGCGATGCTTGCCAAAGGATGAGGAGACCATCGTGGAGGAACAAATTGACCTTAAATCCACAAATAAATTTGTAGGCATTTGATAAGTGGGTGATTTATTTTATGGGTGCAATCTAGTCGCTAAGGAAAAATACTAGAGCGTGATATATTATTACAACAACTGAATACTTGACACGCTGGGTGGAAGTGCAACTGATAAAGGATTGTAGCACAATTACTACTGCGAAGTTTATTTTTGAGTTTATCTTGTTCCACTTTGGTTGCCCTAGGATATTGATGAGTGATAGGGGCACGCACTTCTTAAACAAAACAATTGCCATGATGCTTGAATAATTCCAGGCCTATCATTAGAAAAGTACACCCTATTGTCCTTATGCTAATGGTACGGTTGAAGCCTTTAACAAAATCCTGGAGAATGCTTTAACGGAGGTTTGCAACGTAAATTGAAATGATTGGGATGTGTGCATATTAGCAGTCCTGTGGGCGTATGGAACTACTTATAAAAAGTTGAAAGGTCAAACCCAATTTAGGTTGGTCTAAGGGCAGGAGGTTGTGATGCCTATGGAATATATTGTGCCGAGTTTGAAACTTGTAGCACTGACCGATATGGATGATCACAAGGCCATAGTGGAGCGCCTCATGCAACTGATGGAATTGGAGGACTCTCAGTTTTTCTCAGGATTTCACCAACAAGTGAAAAAGGAGCATGCGAAGGCATGGCACGATCGACATATAAGGTAGCACACCTTCCAGGTTAATGATTTCGTCTTATTATATGACAACAAGTTTACGAAATTTCCTAGCAAGTTTCAAATGCATTGGCTTGGACCCTATGTGGTAAAGGAAATTATAAATGGTGGTGTAGTTCCACTCACGAAGTTGAATGGAGAATTGTTTCCAGGTAGATTCAATCGCAGTCGATTGATGTTGTCCAAGGGTGATCCTACCCATGCACGATGACTATATGGTGGGATAATATTAGTACTCTAGGAAACTGCAAGGAATTACGAGACTATAAACTTCACTTCTCGACATTTGGAAAGATGAGGTAAGAGGGTTGCATGATGGAAGAAATTAAGGCGCCGAGGGGAGCTGCGCTAAGGTGGTTGCGCCATGGAGGTTGGTACCATCTAGCTGGGTCTAAAGGTAGCCATTCGATGCATTGTAGATGATTGGATGGAAAATTTTCCATTAGGAAGAGCGCGAAGGGCACATTTATGGGGAAAATATTTGGAAATATACTGCCAAAGATGCATTAATGATAGAATTTTGGAGGGAATGGTTGGATTTTAATTTGAATTCACCTATAAATATGATAAGCTGACCAACATTCAAACACTTTTCTTTCAATGAGTTTGCCTTAATCTTTGCTACCATAATGATTGTTGTATGTATGAGAAGGTTTGGGAGGATATTTTAGCACAACCATAGTTTGCCCACTTACTTGAGTCGCGTCGAGAGATCATCTTTGAAAGAATAACGACCACTCCACCCGCAACAAAAGTCATGCTATTCGAAGTCGCCCCCTCTACTGAAGCACTGCCCTCAGTTCCCATGAGTGTTTTGACTACGAAGCCTAGGTTTCATAGACCTAAGCCCTCCGCAGCTAATAAAAAGTAGAAAAATCCTAAGCAAGTTTCGATGAGCCAATCACAGTGGAAAATTCCCACGGAGATCCAACAAAAGGGGAAAATAGAAAAATGCAGCAACCACATGAGCCCCTTGATTTAGATGAAGAAGAACTTCACAGAGGCATTGAGGAGATGGATGCCAAAGAGAGTGAGCCTATGACTTGGCTCCAAAAGTACATCCCACCGTGTAAGGGCAAAGCCATGGTGCTTAAAGACCTAGACATTGCCAAATTTATGATCTATACACCACTGTTGCCAGAGAAGGTGGGGTTTGAGGGCGTACTATTGGGCAACATTCCATCGCTCAAGCTGGAGGATTGGGACTTGGAAGATCATGAGAATTTCCCTTAGCTTGCGCCAAACAAATATTTGGCCAAAATCTACTATGAGATGCTAGGGTCACGCACTTAGAAATGATGAAGTGGGTCACAAGAGTTGAGAAAGTGGGTCTTCTGAACATGCTCTGGGTTTCGCACTTCAGCTGATCAAACATTAACACCATGTGTGTTAGACAATTACTCACCCTGGTGCACGATTGGTGTCTCTAGCAGGGAGAAACCATCCCTATTATTAACTTGCTAATCCATAGGATCACTTCACTGCCCTATCAAGGTGTGGATCCAGTAGAGGAATTTGATGGGAAAACAAAAGAAAAGCAACTCACCAATAAGATGAAGAGCGAGTTTGGCTTGGTGAAAAAGTCATGCAGATATTCCATCTGCTCTATTTTAGACAAAGTGGGGCATTTCACTGCGCAGATTTCGGCATGCAAGATCATGCGGAATTGTCGTGTGGATGAAGTTATGGTGCCAATGATTTCCTTAGCTGGGCAATGTGCCAAAGGAATCCAGTACAACTATGCTCAGTATTTGTGCAAGGATTGTTTAGCGAATTATCAAGAGGCCCAGGATGAGGGCAAGGTCTTTCACTATGCTAGGATATTATTTTTGATCATCTTAGTAGCATGGAAGATGCCAAAGGACTATCAATTTCCTCCTCAAGTCCTAGACCTTCCAAAGGCATGGAAGTTTGCTTCGCTCTGAGCAACAAAGGATGCAACATGGGTCATAAAGACGAAGATGTTTGGGTGCTAGTAGAGATGGATCTGTGCATAGTGATCAGCCAAAGGTCGAAGCTATCACCTATCATATTTAAGCAACTTGAGCCCTACACAGATTCAAAGCGGATTTCCACAATGTATCTATTCACACACTACGTGATCCAAAGAAGGTATGGTATACATTTCCTTACCTTGTTGGAAAGGCAGATGTAAAAGAGAGCGTTGGTAAATGGACAGGGGACTGGCTGGTCCCGTCAGATCTAGGCATGAGAATGAGGAAGGCAATGGGAGGTACCACCACGCAAACCTTAGAAGCAAAGCGGAAGGAAGTAGAGTAGGCTGCATCTCGAGAGAAATTTGTGCAACAGAAGGAAGCTACTCCTTAGAAAGTTGTTGCCAAGGAAGCTGTTGCTAAGGCAATCACTGACAAAGAGCAGGTAGATAAGGAGACCACAATAGAGGTTAGGGAGTTTAACTCCCAACATACTTAGGACCAGGAAGAGTAAGATGTTGAAGGAGGTGGGAGTGCAAAGCAAGGAACCCCGTTTGTGCTCAAGAAAAGGCTGAAGCAGACACCATTGGGGCCTCGAAAGAAGAAAAAGTTGACCAAATTCTCCTAGGTAGATCCATTAGTCCTCATTGAAGGGGACTTAGAAGAGATTGGAGACAAGGTCCAAGATATGGAAACAGAGCTATGGACCCAATTTGAGCTACAGTACTAGTAGGCACTGGGAAATGTCCAGAAGGATCTATGCGACCTGCAAATCTGGATAGGGAAACTGCAAGTGAGAGTTGGGAAAGTGAGCGGGATTCAGGCAAGCTTGTAGCAAGAAATCATGAAAATACTAGACATAGATCAAAATTTGGATCTTTGAGTGATCCAGTTTCCAGACGGGGTTTTGCAGACCCATTAAGAAGAGGCCAATGCCCAACTATAACAACCTAAGGATTTGGGCATCAACCTTAGGACATTCCCTATCCAGACTCTACATGAATTGCACCAAGGTGTCTCAGATGAGTTGAGGGTTAGGAAGAAGAGTGCTTTGCTAGTCATTAGTGAAGTTAAGACCAATAACCAGCAGATATTCCAAGAAATGTCACAGGCACTGAAGGAGAAAGAAGAGTTTGCTACATGCAGCTAGAAATTAGAAGCAACGATTACACAGGCGTGTAATGCACAACCTAAACTCAACATTCCAGAAGAAGTAGAATTAGTAGAAAATATACAGAAGCTAGTTGCAGTGGTTAAGAGTCAAATGATGAAATCGAACGAGTTCGATTTGAGATATAGTTGTAGATTTCAAAGATGCAATTGAAGCTGCAGCCGACAACCCCACCAGAGGTTTGGGAGGAGTGAAGAGCAACTATCAAGGAGGGATGGCCACATTAGACACAAGTCAAGGGCTGCACAAAATTATTTGAGAAATCCATGGATATTTGAACATCTCTATAGGAGGACCCCACTCTACAGAAGATCAGCACTAACCTTAGGGAAAAAAACAACAATTTGATGAGATAAGATTGGTTGCGTGCAATTTGGTGCTAGTACAAAGGTTCGCATGGTTATAGGAAGGAAAGCAGCTACATACTAACATTGAAAAGTTGCATCGGAAAGAGGAAATTCTAAGGGTGTGAATCCAAACTTGGATAGAGGAAGCCAATCAGCTCACTCTGTGAGTGCAAAATAGGTTAAAAGGCATTCAATAGATGCAGAGGACAATGGGCCTCGTGGTGGAAGGCCCCACTACAGAAAAGCTAGTCGAAGAAGTGTAGCAAGCAGCAATGTAGGGAACAACTGATCTATAGGTTCTGAATATGGAGTTCCACAAACTCGAGGCCAAGATTGAAGTGCTAGCCGAGTGACTCGAGGACGAGTCACTAAATTGTGTTGGGGGCCTATTGGGACAGGGTCTCTGGTGTAAATTTTGTTAAATTTTGTAATTTATTTTTGAAAAGATGTAAAGACTCTGTGAAATGTGGAAGCAGAGTGCAAAGACAGTAAGATTCAAAGGGGCATTAGTCCCTTAGATGGGTAGGTGATAGGAAGTTTTGAGACCCGCCCATGGTCAATGAACCTGGTATTGTAAGCAAGAAGGATATAAATAGAAGAGTCATAGCAATTCTATAAGTAAACTCATTGATATAAATCTTTGTATGGGTAAGTAAGCTAAGGCAGGAAAGGTTTGTTTCTTGTACTTAGGCGAAGGGGAAGGCTCATGTAGCTGAGCACGCGGAGACCTTGGTAAGTCTGCAGGCTGAGTGCGCAACCCCTGCACCGGAGCACATAGGGAAAAGAGTCTGTATCTGAATGATTACATTTAATGAAGACTGTTTTGATCCAATACTTATGCATCTGTGTCTTTTTTCTTACTTGAACAAATTTCTATACGTTCACTCTGTATTTCAAGTTATATGAACGAATGCTTATCTTGTGCACGAAAGTGGTAGATCAATACATTTTATGCATGTTATGAATAATTGAAGGCCTTCATGAAGACCTACATGTTGTTGAAGTGAATTACTGTGATTATCTGTTTGGAAGGGTTAGGGTTTGTGAAGAGAGAAATAAGCCCTAGGAGCTGTAGGAACCTATCACATAGACCTCTAGATGCAGAAACTTGGTTCTGTCATCCACCAACATTGCTTTGGGTGAGATCATAGCCTATGCTACATGGGTTGTGGCCAAAACAGACAGTAGTTAGGGTTTTGTTGATTGGAGCAGCTAACATTGAACTTGGGTTAAGTCCCATTAAGCCAACACAAAATTAACCCTGCTTGTTTGAGAAACTTCTCAGACACCATGCCCAAGATAGTATCCTCATTACGCTTCATTCATTCACTACATGGGAGGTGATTTAATACCCCTTGGGGATTGATTGTTTCCATGTTTTTCACCCCCATCAAGAAGAGAGTGTCTTTCTCAATGATGCATTTCAGATGTTGAATATTTCTAGGATCCAAAGGAGAAGGTCACTATGATTCGAACTCTACAGGGGAACCCAAGATTCCCCAATTTTCCAAGTAAGGATCCACCTTATTAATAGATACGTAGGTGTTAGAGGTGATTAGATACATGAAATATAGAATAAAGTATTTGATTATTGAAGCCAGATGTTCTAGGCACAAAATCTTGATCACCTTAGAGATAGGAGACCCATTAATTAATCTCTAGATTGCTATCACTGCTAGTTGTGATTGCCCTATAATTTATATGTTGGTCATGCCTAGTTTACTTGTCAAGGTTAATCCTCTTTCCAATTGCATAAATTCCACTACATTTTTGGTTGTGCGTCCATAGTAGCCCACATACACACCCTTTGGTCTTCCCTCACTGTCCTTTATAATACCATTGAAACCTGCAGGACCAATATTTCCTTTAGAGACTCTGTCAAAATTTAACTTAATAGAGCCCTTTAGAGGAAATAAGAAGCATGTTGGAGAGGAGTTAGGATCTCTAGCTAGAGCCCCAAATTGATGGCTGATCATTAATTGAGAGAGTTCAAATTTGGAAAGAATAAGAGCCTCTTCCTCTACTAGTTTCCAGTCCTCTGCCATCCAATTTTCTACCAAGATTGCTACTCATATATTACCAATGGTAATTTTCCATACAACCTACTCAAAGGATATCTGATTTTTGAAGATTCTACTATTGTGTTCCTTCCAACTATTCCAAACCAGGAAGCCGAGACTAAAATCCAAGCTCTCTTTACTACTAGATTTTTGAAGACCGATCCTATCCACTACTCCATAATTTCCCATAGGTTATTTATTGAATGACTCGAATAGCCAAACAACCTTTGCACCTTTTCCCATAGAAATTTTGCTACTGGACATACATTTAGCAATTTCTCCATATTCTCCTCCTTTCTCTGACCAATGAAGCCATTTTTTTATAGATGGTCCCACGTTAGTAACCTTCATCGCCAAATGAGCCAAAGGAAATGGGAAATCTTAGGCCATAGTTTGAGAGTCTAGATCTTCCACCATAATGGTTCTTAGGGAATCTTCACATAATCTTGTGCTAAGTTGTAAGCTTTATTAACCATGAATGTTTCATATGGTTTATGGCCCCACTTTAATCTCTCCCCATCCATTACAACCTTTATTTTCCTATACCACAGAGCATGTTTTAGGATTAACTAATTATGAATGTACCATAAAATTGCCTAGGTTTTTGCTGACTTCCATTTCCTCTAGGTGGAATGGGGGTTGTGATCCTTCCAAAAATGTTCCACCCTTGAGGAACTTTGACCCTTGATGAATTATTGTAAAGGGTGAAGCTCTTCCAAGACCCCCAAATAAGGCATTTGTTTCCATAAGTCCTCCTAGACCCTGGTTGAAGTGTCATCTCTAATTTCTTAAAAATGGTGCTCCTGGATAATGTTTTTGTTACTTTGTGCTCAATTCCATGGTGGGGAAGCTTGGGGAAACTATGAGGCTCACACTTTATATAGTTGAGGCCAACTCAAGTAGTAATTTCTATGCGATATACACTTTTGAATTTTTAATCCTCCTTGCAACCAGTTCCACCACAATTTTGTACTCATGAATTTGTTTAGCTTGTTTAGTTCACATAGGCCTACGCCTCCTTCCTATTTCAGGAAGAATAATTTCTCCCAATATATTAGTGCCCATTTTCACATGAGATTAGCTCCTTTCCATTAAAATTTTCTAAATAGAGAGACAAGTTCTTTATAAATCCCTTTAGGAGTTGGAAGGACAAAGAATTGGTACATCAGGATAGCTTACAAGATGTCCTTCAAAAAAATGGACATCCTCGCAATGTTCAATGACCTAAATCTCTAGTTCGCCAAGTGTTTGCAATATTATTCCTGATCACATGCCAACAAATAATCATCATAGGATTAGTTACAAATGTAACAAGTCGGGAGTGAGCCAACTGAACAACTCAAAATGTGAGCCAAATTATGTCTAATCAGATTTGGAGGGTTAAGAAAATACATGTTATATTTCTCCTTATTGATAATCATTTTGGATGCATATTGAAATCTAAACAAAATTGTGTCTAAAGTCTGAACCTCTTGAACCATTGGTTCCACAAAGAGCATAGTATCATTAATGAACTACTGATGGGTCATAGGAAGATATTGACCAATGTTGCAGATGCCTTTAAACTAAGTAGCCAAAATAGTTTCTTATATATAATGTCATAATCCTTCTATAGGTAAAAGGAAGAGAAAATGGCAGATAAGGTTTACCTACCTCAATCCACGAAAGGATATGAATGTCATTGTGGGAGATTCATTTATCAGAATGGAATAAAAGGGGGTGGACACTAAAGACCTAATCCAATGAATCCAATGGGTCAAGAATCAAAATACTTCTAACATTATAATGAGAAAACCATAGTTCAAATGATCATAAGCTTTAGAGAGGTCAAGTTTGATCAACATTCTAGAATTCTTACTCTGCTTTAGCAAATGCACAACTGCTTGGGTGGTCACTATGCCATCTAAGATTTATCTCCCTTCTACAAATCTAGTTTTTTTCTAAAGTTATGAGGTAGCGGGTTTAATATTCAGGCAATGACCAAGGGGATTATCTTGTATACCACATTGCACAAGGAATTGGGTTTGAATCCATTAGGATCACTAGAGTTAAGAGATTTAGGAATCAACATGAGGAAAGTTACATTTAAGCCATACCATAATTGTTGGAGATGACAAGACTCCTACACAAGGGGATGAATGTCCTAACCTAGAAAATTCAAATAGGATTTATAGAAATATGTTGTAAATGCATTCAGAGCCAATGGTTTTGCTGCACGACATGTCCTTCACAACTTTTTCCACCTACTCATATGAAGTCTTAGCCATTAGGGTTTTGTTCTTATCCGATGTGACTAAATGAGGAATGAAGTTGGCTACTCTTTTGATCACTTCAGATCTATCCTAATCCCCTTTAGCAAGTAGGTCCTTTTAAAAGGATACCAACTCTATTTATATGTCAAGATGTTTGAAAAGCTAAATCCCTTCTCTAGAGGTTAAGGAGAAGATTCAATTATGTTGTTGATGTTTTACCACTAAGCAGTGGAAGAGCTTTGTATTCTTCTCCCCCTCTCTTAGCCATTTAACTCAAGAATTTTTCTTCCAAACATCTTCCTCCTACTTGCACCTTAACTATAACTCATGAAGAACCTTCCCTTCTTCCCCAAATAGAGGTTTAATCTTCCTTCAACAATGATATTTCCGTAAATTTATTCCATCTCAGCTTCCAAATTCCTTCTCTCGATCATGATATTTCCAAAAACTTCTTTGTTCCAAGTATTAATACTAATATTTAGATCCTTCAATTTTCTTTGAAATATTTTCATCTAGCTACTACGTTGCACCTCAATTTTTGACCACCATTGTTCCATTTTATCCACAAGCTCCTAGTTTTGTAGCCAAAATATTTCAAACCTAAAGGGTTTGTTCCTTGTAGCCATATTCAAACATATTCCTAGTCTATTTATCAAGCGATCCATTCCTAATCATGGAAGGATCATAAATTCTAGAAAAGTATGACAGATAATTGATTCTTCCGAGAAGGAATTTGTCAAGGCAACTTGCCACCTAATGTAAACCTCCCCTTCTATTATTGCATATGTGGACACCATTCCTCGTTTCCACTTCTACCATCTTAAGGTCCTCTATTGCTTCTTGAAATGTCATCACTATGGGATATAATCTCCTAATTTACCCCCTTTTTCATCCAAGGATCACATCATATTAAAATACCTAACCATAATCCAACATTCATCTTTAAATAATTATTGATCCTTTCTCAAATCCGTGATGAATTTCTCCTTCTCACTAGGCATTGCTGGGCCATAAACTATATAAAGGATCACATTTTCCCGAGACCTAATACAATGGAAACAAATCAAAAGAATAAATGGGGATGAAAATCAATCCTCAAAAACTATCACCATAGGATCCCATTTAACTATTAGCCCACCCACTATGCCTCTTACATCGAAAGCCATTACTTCATTGTCGTGCCAATAATTGGTCATAGTAACCTCCAATTTCATTCCCAATAACTTTGTTTCCTGTAGCAAAACTATATATGAATTTTCTTGTTTAATATTTGACCATAGGTATCTTTGTTTTCCTTTGTTATTTAACCCGTGAATTGTAACACCCTCATCCCACATCTACCCAAGTAATTGGCCAACCAAAGAAAATATGTGACAAGGGGCCACTATAATGGGATTACACCTCCTAATTCACCTTAAAAAAAGTGGAAAGGATGCAAACACACCATACAAACCTTCCACATCAGCAACAAAACTCTTAGGAGCCATCCCAACCACTCAGGTAACCAACCCCTGAGATCAACTGAATTTTCAAACCATTAAACCCCCATACGCTCCCTTGATATGGACACACATGCATCCAGGAGGCTCTAGATTCTCCCACAACATGGGTATGCATGTGTCTAGGGAATTTTCACCTCATACCTATGCCTGTGACTCTGGGATTTATGCCACTTTTTAAGACAAAGCCTAGGTCATTGCCCATAACTCAATGACACTTTCAGAAATGAATTTACACAACATAGCAACGATGCATTTGAAAAAACAATTTCAAGGTCTAGACTAGACCACTACTATCCATGACAAATATTTCGTCAAACATTTCACAAATATGTAATCTCAAGCTTTAAACAACATATTTGGGCATATGGGTCTCATACTTAAATGAGGATGGCTAAGAAGCATTGTTCCCTTATATAATTAGCTACATTATCATGTATTAGGTCATAAATACATTATTCATTCAATTACAAATCAAAAAATGAGCAGAGCCATACATCATCACGATCATAATACATGCTAATAACCAACATAATAACAACATAAATACCAAGGACACATTGTCATGTGGAAAGAGTTATTTTTGCTGACAAAACTAACCTCGCTAGGAGTCTAAGACTCTCTAGTGACAAACAAGACAATTAAGAGCAATCCTTCTCTAAACATACATTATTCTATGATAAACCAAGTGTTTTTTGATCCTACCTCAAGTCCAACACTTGTTGCAGCAGTCCAGCCTCATCGATCCAGATGAGCTCCTCCTTCACTTTGAAACCTGCATACACTAACAATCAAACGATTACATAACACCTGAAT
>APFE030087875.1:0-24095 GCA_000404065.3 Pinus taeda
CTTTTAGTGCTTCTTTACTTACTAGAATCATTTTTTTATGTGCATAGAAAGACATTTTGTGCATATAAAAGGATTACAGAGGAGGGTTAAAAATTATACAAACAACAGCATCAGCAGAGGACCAAATAAAGCTGGGTATTGATAAGGCTTACTCGTTATGCTCAGCAGATATGCAACCTACAGCTTGGCAATCTAAAATGCGTTAACTTCAAAACATGTACAATTATTGCCATTGAAATTACATCAAGTCAAATCCACCGAAATTCGTTAAACTATGAATAGTTTCTTCTTCTGAAAATTTACCTGTCTCCATTCTTCACTTCAGAATCCGATTGAGGACTGCCATCTGCATCCTTTAACTTCATTGTGCAATTGGAAACTTCAAGGTTCTTACGGATGCAATTTAACTATCCTAAACAAGAGGGCCTTTGGGGCTTTCTGGTAGCCAGCACAAGTACTACCGTATAGCATTTCTGGTTCGAGCGGATGCTAATAGAGCTTCTGCCGGATGACTTTAATTACAGTTCTCAGACCCTCTCCTTTAAGCATGTGATCAAATGCCTTTTTGATGTCAGCAAAAGAAACCTTGTCTGTAACAAATTTATCCAGTTCAAGCTCCTGCAAATTTAACAATCAAGGAAGGAGAGATTAAAACCGTAATAATAACGACCTCGACGCCTGCATAGTGCAAATTTAACAATCGAGGAAGGAGAGATTAAAACCGTAATAATAACGACCGCGACGCCTGCATAGAGCACAATAACAGTTTCAGAAAATGGGCACAAACAAAACTCTGTACAATGTGGTCTCAACTCAGTAGTGTGAACCCCTCAACGTGCTGGATGAACCCAAATGAACAGTGAATGGCAGGCATACAAAGGGGTAACAACCATCAGAGGGAGGCGGCATGCAACATATATTACTGCCATCTGAAGGATTTCTGGATGCTCGGTATGAAGGCAGCTGGTAGATGAGATAAGTGGCGAGCGGGCTCTTCTTGCGTTGTCAGACTATATATCGCGATTTCACAGGGCAATCAAATTGTAATGTTTTATTGTATTATTTTCCAAGTCTGGTCGGGACTGCGTCATGGTGGCATCTGGCCCGACTAGGATGCTAACCCGAATACGACAAGGGTTGTTTGTCCTTCATAAGTGCATATTCGCTTTCTTTTTGCCACCAAGACCTGTGTAGTTATTAAATTGTTTTCTGTTAGCAATATTTATGATTCCGACTCAAGAAAATCAGGTTCGGGGTTTTTCTTTTCAAATATACATTTGTAAGAGGCGCTTAAAAGAATAAATAATATAATGTCCTTTTCACAATTTTGTTAATTCATAGTTACCGAGCAAGTTTTATAACAAGCATGGAATTCCCCTCTCTGCATTGACTTTGTTTTCCGGAGCCGTCACATAAGAAACTTCTCAACTTTTGTTTTATATATCCACATTTATAACAAGCTTGCAAATTGTTAGAGATAAATTCGAGAATGATGGAAAAGAAACTTTACGTGTGGTAGCTGCCTTTTTAGACCATTGCTGTCAATATATTGCATGCTTCATTTGTCTTATTACAACATTATATTATTTGTTTCCGGGTTGAGAGAAAGGACAAGCAGGATGCTATGTTCCAGCGTTTGGAAATCCCTATTTGCTGGCTGGGCATACCAAATTCTACAATATATTATTAAGAATCTATATTGTGAACTTTTCATATGGTATGTCAGGGACCTCGATAGTAAAGCGCTGCAAGTCTTCTTATTCTATTTCCCTTAAGGTGAAGGAATCATTATTTAAACCTAAACATGTCGTTTTCTTTAATTTTTTAAAAATATATATATATATATATTATATATATAAATATATATATATATAATGTTGTGCACTGCGTTACATCTTACGTTGAGCCTTGGTCTTAACAATACAAGAAAAGCAATCAGATTTGCACATATACAATTCTAAATAGAACCGTTCATTTTTCGTATCAATAATTCACAATAGAGAAGCTTTAATGGGTTTAAATCATGATATATTTGTCAACCGCTTTCGAACCATGTGATTCATAACCTACAAGTAACTTTACATAGCTACAAGTAACTTTACATAGCTGTGAGCAATAGCTCCACAGTCTGATCTATTTTAACTGCCTTTCTTCCTGTTGTCTCGTAGCTCCACAGTCTGATCTATTTTAACTGCATTTCTTCGTGCTGTCTCTGCTCCCTCCGCTTGAGCTATTGGTAGGTTATTCACCGGCTCCAGATCAATTGCAAATTATAGCTCTGTAGGATACGCTGTGGGCTGCGGCAGGGACTAGCTGCCCCACAGCCCGTCTTGTTTTAATGAATTGACGTGCGCTTTATCGGCAGATTTTGCAGGATTTTGTTTCAAGTACAAAGACTGTTGAACATTTCTTTCTCATAAAATTGGACCCCAATTCAAAATTAAATTTGAACTAGGCGCACGGATGGCGTAATGCATTAACGAGGGTTAGTAAAGTAATCTATAAAAGTTCAAAATTTCATTATGCTTTTAAAATGATATTTTATCATCACATTATTTGAGAAAACTATGAAGTTTATTGTCTTGGGATGATTATATTTTCACTTAACGAAACATATTGATAAATAAAAATTGCATTGAAAAAATGTGTTGTGGGGTAGTTTAGTCTATGTTATTTGGGTTAAAAATTATATTTTGGTTAAATTAATTATTTGTTCACATATTAAGAATTTGCATAAATTTTGGTGGGTAATAATTTCTAGGAGGTATATATATTTACGATTTTACTTAATAATGGTAAGAAGTAACTCCTAGTAAGTTTATTTTTGGATTTTTTTCCTACCAAGCTTAGTAATAAAAAACACTACACAAATATCTAAAAATAATGTATGAATATTACAACCATATCCATAAATTATGACATAAATTGTAAAGAACTAATAATAAAGGAATACATTATTTAAACAAAAATAAAATTAAGGTAAATTAGTCAATTTATTTTTCTTGGTTTTAAGGCTCCAAGTTCTGACGATCCATGATTTTGTTAATGGTATTCTTCTCTTATGTAACCAATTTAAAGGCATAAAATTCCAATTAATTTTTATTTTTTTCCAAAATTGTAGTAGGTTGTTAAACTCATGTATATTTTGCGTAAAAAATTAAATTATGAGAAATTATGATTATCATTTTTTATAGGTAATTGCGGGAAGAACTAATATAGGAGTTGACACCCATTTCGAATCCACACGAAACATTAAGGCAATGATTGAAGATTTTGAAGTTTTCCATGATGTAATTGCTTTTAACTCCTATTCATCTAAATATTGTAGTGATTCAAAAAATAACTCAATGAATTTTTTCAACTCCATGATGTTAAAAGGAACCTTCTTCAGAAACTCTAAACCATGTTACATGCCTTCTAGAGTTGTACTAATAAGATAAGGCTTCAATCATTATTCAATGATGTATTCATTTTTTTTTGTTAGAATTCATTGTTGGAAAAGTCATAGATAGTTATTTGTTGGTTTCTGATTGCCATATGTAATTTAGATTATTAATATATGCTTGCTTGACTTTTACGAAAGCACGAAGTGGGTCAGAAGTAATTAAGTTCTTGATCATTCTTTGTTTATTTACAAACACTTCAACTATTTTTTTTTTTGAAGAAGTATAACTTGTGGATTTTGATTGAATATCCTCTTGGAATCATGCTTGCCACTACACCAAAACTCAGAGGTATTAGTTTTTTGGAAAAAGTATAACTTGTGGGTTTTGATTGTATATCCTCTTGGAATCATGATTGCCATTACACCAAAACTCACAAATGTTAGTAAATGAATGCATTACCAGAGTTAACGGATCCTCGAGAGGCAGATAAACACATATCAAAAAACACATGGGGGTGTGTGCAACCTAAGGGGGGAATTTGGAAAATAAGGTACTCCACTTCTTAATGGCAGTGAGTCGCTCTTGAACATGACACTCTTCCACTTCATCTTCATGGTTGTTGGGTGGAGAAATCTTCTTGTCTTTTGGTTCATCACACCATATCAAAGCCTCCACTTTCAGTTTTGGGTCAATGCTGCCAACTCCATTTAGTGTCACTGATATGTTTAAGAGGATTCGTTCAGTCAATATCTTCTATGATACTCTTAAGCCTTCATTCCATGTTTTTCGTTCCTAAACTAGTTCCACATCGACATCATTTTGTCTCAAATCATGATACTTGTTTTGTGTCATTGATGGGGGGTACATCAAGGCTACCCTGTGATGGGTCACTTCCTGTTGACATCAACTCATTATCTAGGAAGTTGACTTAGAAAATCCCTTCAGTACCTTGATGCTTGCATACATTAATGGCAAGTTTCCTTGCTCTCAGCAACATGTTTACATCATTTTCCTTTGACCGAAATACCCTATCATGTGTTTGACTTCATCTCATTCATTCACACCATATAGATTGTACTACAGTACCTTGAGAGCCATTAACATCATTGGTGGTTTCTCTCGCATCTGTTAATGACTTACATCATTAGTCGGTAATTAGATGGTGTCTGCCATGTTCGAATCCAGCTTATTTATTCACATGGTTAGACTCGTACAATGGACGATCGAGTGAATGAGAAAGAAGATCTTGAATATAGTTCCATCCATCTAGGTTGCACTTTCAGGATTAATATAATATTACAAAATATGATGACTACGATCATAAAAATAATCACCCAATCATGAGTCCACACTTTGTCATCAGTGGAGATGTCTTCTTAATCATTGTACGTGTAATGTTAGATTATGGTTTTAGCATGGGTATGTCTCCCTCTGCATGTCACGATGAAAATGTATTGTAACAGATGATGATCTTGACCAGTTGTTCTTGATTTGAACTTGTCACAAGGTAAAACATTTTAGTCATCAGTTGTCATTGCTGACTTTTCGATTTAGGGGGAAATATATTATAGGCCATTTTGTCGCATCTGATCAATAGACCTTCAAACCAAATCAATCCACATCTGTGAACACCTTGTCATCATCCTTGCACAAAGCCCTAATCATGGTTCTTCCAAATGCATGAGTTTCTGGGTTTGACTACTTTATTTCAGTGCTTTTAAGGCCCAACTCACCTTGCCCCTTTAGGGACATGCATTTAATATCAGGTTTCTTCCTTCTGCACCAATGTTAATCAACAACAAGATGTCCATTGCTAGGGGTGCGTTGGTTCTAGAAATTCATGAAAACTAAAAAGGATCACGAAGCTTCCTCTTCTAGAAGCTTCTAGAAGTTGTTTAACCATTTACCTTAGATAAGAAGTTTGAATCCTACCTGATCCTACCTTAGATATTTCACCTCTTATCCCTTGAGCTCATCTTCCCTTCTTAATTACATCTCAAGCCTAGATTGGTAAATGGATAAGAATTCATAAACTACCACCCTCTCCTATATATTTACTGCCATCCACAACATAGGGGTTGGATTTTAGACATTGATCATGCCCTCATGTTGTTGCCTTGAATCTAAGAGAGCCATTATCTTCATGCATTAGGGTGACATAGAGGTGTTCTTTGTGACAAGGAAGGACAAGTCAACTTGGGGAGATCTCAACAAGATCAACACTATCCTTGGTTGTAAGCTCTCTCCTTTTCTATTAATATAAAGAATACATTTTTTTTCCTATACGTGTTATGTTATGTTTACATTCATATATTTCAAAGCCTTGTTGATCCATTGAATAGAGTAATTGGATTATGCCACATAGATGTCATAGATCTTTGGTTTGTGTTGATTGTATGTGCAGGTTCTCATTATAGCAATTAGAGCTACGATTAGAGCTTACAAGTCAAGAGAAGAGTAAAACTTGTGATAGATTCCAAGTAAACCGTTTTCAATTCATCAATTTCTCTATGGAAAACTTTATATTCTTTGCTTTCTGTTGTTCTAAAAAAGTCTAGGGAAGATACTTTTGTTTGCAGTCATAGATTCCGCATAACACATGCACTTCGAGTTTCCACTTCCAATGATGCCTCAAGTTCATGTCCTTACATTCCCCCTGCCCCACTTGAAGTCATTAATGTTCTTGTCAACATGGCTCCCATTGTCACATCTAATGAGAGGGTTGTTGGTAGTGATAAATACATATGTAATTCACATTCACAACTGCAGATCCAATACTATCTCTCATAAGGGTGAGTATGTCAAACCATGGTTGTCAAGTCAGGGTCCTCACAATACCTCTTTCTCATTATATTCAGATGAAGAGTGGGTCTATTGTTAGCCATAATAATGCTTGATAACCTAACAAGATTTAATCAAATTAAAACCATATCTCAAAACAAATTTCAACTTGAAATCATCCATTCAAGTCAATTTAAGTGATCCGCTAACTACATTTTTTTGTTTGCTAGGTTATGTGCGTCCTAAGATGACTGACATGCTTAATGTGTGGCTTGAGTAGCCACAACCTAGGGGCATCTAAGCCACAAAATCACCTGGGGATCACATCTGACCTAGGCCACACCAACCCTTAGCATGGATAGATTTTTGCCCACAGAGCTTTGAACCAGTGACCTTTACATCACAAAGTGCCTTAACAAAAAAATCTTTCATAGTCTGCTCTATACCCTATAAACTATAAAATAATAACGACTTTATATATTACTCGACTTCCAATAACATGAAAACCCTATTTTGAAATTTATATTTTACAAATAATGTTCAAACAAATTTTACAAATTTTATACTCTTAAGATTTACAATTTTTATTATATAAATGTAATTAGAATCACATCCACTAAAAATTCGATCTGGTCATGAGATATTCTTCATGAGTATACTCGTGAAACCCAAGAATTAAAAGATATTCCATTGCAAATGAACTAAACATGACACTTTCCACGAAAGAAAAAGAAAATAAAAAATCCTTTATAAACTATGACTATCCTAAAGTCTTTGGAAAAGCCAAAAGCATACAATAATTGATTCGGAGGTCTCTTAACCATGGGTTGGATTACACTGTGTGAAAAACTTAAAGAAAGTACAATAATTCCTATCCATTTAAAGGTTTTTTTTTTAGTTTTTTCCAACCGACACTCATACTCATAGTGATGCCTGCCATTATTGCATTTCACCTCCTTTTGTTTCGCTTCTCTAATATTTCCAATGTTTTCTTTACTTATTCCATAATGGTAGTTGAATATTAAAATAAATAAGTATAAATGAGATATTAAATTTAGAAGTAAATTAATTTTGAATATTGAAAATAGTTAAATTTATAGTAAATTAAATTTTTTTTAATAAAAAATGAGTTAAATTCATTTAATTTTCAATAAGATATAAACATTTTAATAAAGAATGACGTTTAAATTTAATGATTTTTAGTAAGATAAAAAATTTATGACTTAAATATGTTATTTTTAAATTTTATCTCAATTGAAATCAACTCAAATATTTAAAATTCAATCTTAAATTTGGATTGGATTGAAAAATTAAATTATTAAATCTAAATCATTCATGGTGAGAAAGAAACCAAAAACCATGCTAGACAACTTCCATTGTTAAAGACAGTTGCTGAGGATATGTATATACACATATTTTCGTAAATTATACTAGAGTGCTTCCTTGTTATTTTAATGAATTGACATGCGCTTTATCGGCAGATTTTGCGGGATTTTGTTTGAAGTACAAAGACTGTTGAACATTTCTTTCTCATAAAATTGAACCCAATTCAAAATTGAAGTTGAACTAGCCGCACGGCTGGCGTAATGCATTAACGAGTGTTACTAGAGTAATCAGCCTTGCGTCATAAAAGTTCAAAATTCCTGTATGATTTTTTAAATTAATTTTATCATCACTTTATTTGAGAACACTATGAGGAAGTTTATTGTCTTTAATGATTCATATTTTCATTCAACAAAATATATAGATAAATTAAATTTGTATTAATAAATAGAAAATATATAGATAAATAAAGATTTGTATTAATAAATAGTTATATAGTAACTATATTTTTATTTAATAAATAGTTAAAAAGTTATTACAAAAATAAAATAACTAATAAAATATATAAAATAAAATGTTGTATGGTTGATATTATTTCAACAATTGGAAATATGATTAACAATATGTTATAATATAAAATAAAAATATTTTTTATATAATAATAAGTTATTTTAATTGAAAATATAGAGAAAATTGTAATTCATGAAATAGAAATAATAGGAAATAAAAAATTAAAGAGCCATAAAAGGCCTCCACTAATCACTTTACAAATAAATAAATAAATAATAATATAAATAACAAAAATTTAATTCCTAATGTTACATAATGTGCAACAATTTTTTTGGTCAAAGTCAAACTATTACGCAAGTCAAAGCGAAACTCAATGCGTATACCATGTCTGCGGCATGTATAATAAAAATTGCTTACAATATATGTGTTGTAGGGCACTTTAGTCTATGCTATTTAAATTTAAAATTATGTTTTGGAAGAAATTAAATATGAAGTTAATTTATATTGGTCAATGCTAAATTAATAATGATCAATAGGCAAATAGAATCTTATAATCTTGCTTTGGCAATAACTTATAAATTGAGATGTATAGTGGATAAATTAATTGTTTGCTCACATACATTGAGAACTTGCATAAATTTTGGTGGATAGTAATCTCTTTTAAGTGTACACGTTTACATTGTAAGAAGTAACTCCTAGTAAATTTACTTTTGGATGGTTTTCCTACAAAAGTTAATAATAAAAAAACACTACACAAATATCTAAAAATAATGTATAAATATCTCAACCATATCCATAAATTATGGCATAAATTGTAAGGTAGTTATCACATTGCATTATATTGTGCAAAAGTTGCAATAAGATCTTCAAGTTATGGTCCAATCAAATGTTTGAATATATATATATATTTTTTAATAATATTGAAAAATAAATATTTCTTTTGCAGAATTAAACATTATAAGTTGTGTTCTCAATGTTAAACTAATAAATCGAATGTTAGAGTCCTCCTTAGGTAGAGACTAATAATAAAGAAATACATTATTTAAAACAAAATTAAAATTAAAGTAAAATTGAGGTAAATTAGTCAATTCACTGTTCTTGGTTTTTGGGCTCCAAAACTTGACAATCCATGGTTTTGTTAGTGGTATTCTTCTCTTATGTAACTTATTTAAAGACATGATATCTTAAAATTGTGATAGGTTGTTAAATTCATACATATTTTCGGTAAAAATTTAAATTCTGAAAAATTATGATTATCATTTTTTTTTTTTAGATATTTGCAAGAAGAACTGATAAAGGAATTAACAACAAGCTCAAACCCACGTAAAACATTAAAACAATGTTTAAAGCTTTTGAAATTTTCTATGATGTAATTGCTTTTAACTCTTTTTTTTATCTAAATACGTTAGTGATTCAAAAAATAATTGAGTTTATTGCTTCCTTTCTAAGCAAACACTTGTACTGAATATGTTAATTAGTAAGGAAATTTGATATCATAATTTTGAATTTTCAAGCTTGGGGTGCATTTTTTTTTGGAAGTTGTCCCTCAACCAAAGACCATGTTTACAATGAATCCTATGAATTTTTTGAACTCCACGATGTCAAAAGGAACCTTCGGAAGCTTTAAAGCATGATGTCAAAAGGAACCTTCGGAAACTCTAAACCATGTTTCATGCTTTGTAGAGTTGTACTAATAAGATAAGACTTCAATTATTATTCAATGATGTATTCATTTGTTTCTGTTAGAATTCATTGCTAGAAAAGTGATTTTGATAGTTATTTGTTGGTTTATGTTTGCCATATGTACTTTAGATTATTAATAGATGTTTGTTTGATTTTTATAGAAGTTTGAAGTAGGTAAAAGGTAATTAAGTTTTTATCATTTTTTGTTTGTTTGCAAACGTTTTAAGGGTGTTTCAAGCTCTAGACCTTTGGCTCTAATACCACTTATTAGAGTCATGATTGCCATTACACCAAAACCTTCAGGTTCTAGTAAACAAACACATAGTCAGAATTAACAAATACTCAAGAGACAGTTAAGAACATGTCATGAAGCACAGGTGGAGGTTAGATTATCCAATGTTCAACACATCCTAGATTCGGAAATGCTTAGAGCTTATAATTTTTAAGAAAAGTTTTATTTTTCTTTTTAAAATTTTCTTTTATTTTATTTATTATACTAAACCAACTAATTGAGTGATTATGTTTTTTTTTTTCTTTTTTATTATAAAGATATATATTTTAATAAATTTATTTAAACTTTATATATAGAAATTATTCATTTTGATTTCTTTTTAATGTAAAATATGAATTTTGGTGGAATAGCTTGAATATTTATCTTCGTAAATTATTTATTTTTTAAATTATTTTAAATGTAACGAAATTTTAAAATAAATATTAAACGATAGATTTGATAAAATAACTGAAGTATTTTGATAAGGTTTTTTTTTTTTTTTTAATTATTGATTTATAGATTTTGGTGAAATATCTTTCTATCCATCCTTTATATATATATATATATATATATATATATATATTAAAAATTTAATTATTATTAAAATTAATATTTGCCAGGATCAGAAACCATCGCCGATGGTGATTATCATTCATTTAAGGGAAATTTATTATTTTATTCTATATACTATATATAAATGATAATTATTTAAAATGACAATTATCATTTAAGGGAAAATTTATTATTTTATTCTATATACGATTTACTGTAATAAAAAAGAATTTGGTAAATTTTCATTTGAGTATTGGCGCATTGGTAACATGTTCGTAATATAAATTGAATGTTTTATAGGTTCAATATTATTATTATTATTTTTTATATTAACATGATTAAATATTTTAAAATATAATTTAATAAGCAGGTTTTGGTTTGGGAAATGAAAACAATGGACAATAGAAATTTGAAGATGGTTAAGTAGTGGGTATCTGATTTTGGCATAATGACCGTTTCATGATTTAGTAAGTTTAAAAAAAGAGTGTTTTGTATATATGGTTAATTTTTCAAAAATATGGTAAGCTTTTTATATGGTGGAGAATGAAAATAAGGGAGAGATGATGAAATGGAAATAAAGGGAGGGATGATAGAGTTATCTTGACAAGTAAATGAGAAAGCTTTAATAATTTAAGACAAAGGAATTATAAATTAAAATACCAAAATAGTATTTTCATTGGGTCTTCTTATTCTCGAAAAAAGTGAGAGGTAGAGAATGAAAAATTTCAAGCTTTTAAAATGATAGCATTTTAGTTTAGGTCATGATTAAATTTGAAGATTAAATTTGAAAGGTAGAGATTTGAAAGTTTGAATAATTATTTTTTAAAATAATATTTTTTTTGGACTAGGCGATAGTGAGACGGGTGAAATATTTTCATTATAAATTTGGGGTGATAGTGGGATTGTGCATGAAGATATCTATTGGAACAATTTCATTATAAATTTGGTGGATGAGAACATCATCAAATTAATGATGAGAACATCTAAAAATGACACAATGTTATTGTGTTGAATTTCAATAATAAATTTCAAATTCAATATAAAGTTTATTTCCATAAAAATGGTTGGTAAATGTTGATAAGAATCAAAACACTTACCTCATAATATCCACATTACTAATATTTAAAAAAAAACCATAAAATTAACTAAATTATAACTTTATTTTAAACCAATTAGATCAATCTTAGCTCTGGATCTAGCAAGTGTAAAGAGGGATGAAATCTCTAGAGGTGGAAACCTTTCCTCAAGTTTTGTAGTAAAAAAATATGTTTGCACCTCTAGAGATTTGATCACTCTTGGCACTTGATAGATTCAGAGTTAAGATGGATTTAGGCTAATAGTAATAGAGTTGAACTCTTTTTAAATATTATTTATGTTGAAAATATTTTTAATTCTAAATTATGATTTCAAGTTGCTTATGATTGTTTAAGAGCTCATTTTCCTTGGACATAAAAAAGCAAATTAACAACTGAAGACCTAAATGTATTTGGCAAGGGTGGATGTTTGTCCCTTTATGAACCACCATGAGTTATTAAGTGGCTAGGCTTTGTATACACACAAGGATGTTGTTTCTCATTGACATATTGAGATTGTATCAATAGGGGTAACTTCATCTTGCAACACAAGATGATAATTTGGTGCAAATTGGAAAATATGGTAGCCTTGAGCTTTTCCCTACTATAAAAGAAAAATAAAAATATAATCCAATATAAAATTTATGGTTATTTTGTTTCTTTCAACTCTATGTTTTACAAGAATTCTTATTTTGTTAAGTTAAATAAGACATTCTTCTTCTTAAAGATTTTATTGTTGCCATTGGTAGATCTCAATCCAATATTTTAATTCATATTTCTAATCTCAACCCTTTGTAAATAGAATGGGTTACCAACCTAACCCTTAAATAAAAATAAGCTCTAATGGTATTTGTTGGACCCCTCATTTTCATTTTGATGGAATATAAGTTTTGACTGGAGGCAAGGACATGGTGGCACAAAGTTAGTAGACATAGAAGACATTATTCATGCTACTTGGATTGAAGACTCTTATCAACATTAAAGAGTAAAATAGAAGGAGATAAGAACCAAAACAACATGCAAGGGTCCAAATGATCACAAAGGCGATTGATGAAAGAGTGAAGACAACTAGCTAGAGCAGACGTAATATCAATTGGTTCTTAAATAACAAACTGAAAGTAGACTAACAATTTCCTAATCTGCCACCTTCAAGCACATAAATACAATTGTAAAGACCTTGAATTATAAAAGGGTTGATTCTCTACTAACGCTTTATATCCTAGCGATCATTTGAATTTATATTAGTTATCTATTAATTAGTATGTTGATTATTTAAGTTTTGAATTATGCTCATGTATAGGTCTCGTGTCTAAATAATTGGTTTGTAATGATGTACTGGATTATTTTGAGATGAATGGAATGCAACCCCTCTCTCAAAATTTTGTTTTTTTTGCATTATATTGTGATGACATGTTTTTTTACTACCTTTCAATATCTATGATGTTGGATAATAGTAAGCTAGTTTCATGGAAACTATTCTCTTAGGTTAAGATGATGGTTTTGGTTATGATAATGCTAACCATTGAGTAGATAGGGAATGATGCTTAATCAATATCAAGATGGATACTAATTGCAGCTGTCATACAATAAAAGCCCTATATAGACTTAAGTCTCAATATAATGTTTTAGGTGAGACCTTCTCCTTCACAGGGATTAAAATTTTCAGTGCTTTGACTACAATAGAACCCCTTTGTTGGAAACCAATGTGGATATTAATCTAAAATTGGATTTACAAATTCTTTCTTTGCCAAGATATAAAATGGTGTGTATGGCCGTATAATAGTTTGATAAACAAGTTGACTAAGAGTTATGTGGAGTGGTGGTGGCTTAGTTAAATCAACCACTTTGCAAAGTACAATGATAGTAGTTTAAATTTCTTTTTTCCACATGATGATGATAATACCTATGAAGTTTTCTAAGTAGGATTTCCTAGGGGATTTGTGTGAATGGTTAAGTAGATTGAGAGAAAAACCATGACCTAAATGGAAAAAGGAGAAAAGAGGTCAAATGGAGTGTCCATAATTGTGTTCCAATATGTAGGTTTAATTATGAAGTTGCAAGAGAACTTAATCTAGGCTCTAATACCACATTATGTAAACCCCCTTAGCACACCCAACCACAAAGCAAGAAGCTAATAAGGGAGCCATTTTAACATAATACCAAAAAGAGAGAGTCTCCTAGAAAGGTCCAAAATTAACTAAATACATGTACATTACAAAATAATAATAATAATAATAATAAACTACAATATACAAGAATGGAATGATAATATGTTCTTATAGCAAATTTCTTTATTATTAATTAGGCACATTCACAACATAGCCTATGAAAAATACATATATTTTGATATAAAAAATGTGGCATATGTCGGTATGTGTTATATTCCTTGCATGACTATCACCACACCCTATAAATGTGCAATGCTGAAATATAATTGGGTAGTTTTTTTGAGTCTGATTTTTCCATTTTTTGGCATACAAATTTGCTAAAAGTGGTTTTATGGTGCGTGGTGGATTTTCCCATGGTTTTGCAGTTTTGATTAAGGAACTATGGTTATATTAAACTCAAAGGTAAATGAATTGGTTGTTTATGAATTTCACGTGATATATATTGTATATTAATGTTGTACAAAAAAATATATATTCAAAATAATTGTTACTTCTTGAGGTTATGAGTTTGCGTGATAAAATATATGCATTAATGTGTGTGTTTTCCATTACATCTTTTCTATTTTATTAATAATATATTTGTTGCAATTAACTATACATGGTTAAAACCTATATTTTGTATCGAAATATTTGTAACACACTCTTCCACTCCCTCGGGTATTTATTAGGTTGTGGGAGGTATTATATCAAAATTTCCTCAACCTCCATGGTCTCAATATGAAGATTGGGTTACAAAATTCCTCTTTTTCCAATTTTTTCAAATTCCAAAATAGATATTACCATTATGTTTCGATCATTGAGATATTTCTGGTGATATGAATTGTATCTCAATCCAACCTCTAGATTGAAAGTTATTCCCTATTAAAGCTTTCCAATTAACGCTTGCCACATAAATAATATAATGCCACATGTCAACCATATGTAACCCATATGGCTATTCTGCGTCATCCACAATGCTTACCTGGCATCCATGCAACATAGCCAAATATCTGTGGCACTTTCCACCTCATCTCATATTTTGGGTCCCGTAGCACCATGGCGTCATCTCGCCATACCTTGTGAAATTCTTCACATAGGCCTTCTGGGGCACAATAGGGAAGTTTATGTCAGTTGTCGAAAGGAACTCACATCTAGAAATCTCTTTCAAGCTATGGCACTGCTCAACTTAATTTGTTTCGCAATGTGACCAGGAATTCTATGTGAGTTGCTAGGAAGGATTCCCATCCAGTGCCTTCTAAAGACTGCACCATCACGCCGAGGAACCAAAATCTGCGATGGCATGATCTCATGACACAAATAATCCATGTAGACTTCATGTGGCACTCCCTTTGCCACATGGCACCATAAACCACTACCATGTGTCATATAGTTTTGGTTGAATCAACATTCAAAAAAACTTATTACAATTATCATGTGTCACTTCAACATAAGCGACACATCAACATCTTATCGACATCATCCATCCACATGATAGGGATGCCATATCATCGCACCCATCAGGTCCTCACCAATTTCACATTTCATTTCTCAGCACATTGTCACAATTGACGGGAGGTGCAAGCAACATTACTTAGGCAAATTCCAATTTTCCCATCAAATTCTATCAACATCAGTGCGTATCATGTCCATAATCAAGTGCAATGACGGGAGGTGCGAATGGCAACACTTAATAGGAATTTTCTTGTCTCGATCATTAGATTCTTTCAATCTATTTTTCCATGATGAATGCAGGATAAATAATATTGGTTCTAAATCAATGGCCTAATTGCATCCATTATCCTGATCAACGGTTGCATGGTATTTGTCTCTGAAATCTATATCCCGAGATTAAGGGCACCATATCTAATTTAGGAGGCTCTAAGAGACCTAAAAAATAAAATATTCCAAAATTTGATGGAAATAGTGACATGTCAGAGAGCTCGATGAGATGATTCTAATGCAGCTTGAATCATGTCCAACCAAATTTGTATGAAGAATTTATGACATTCTGAAGATCATTTTGAACAACATGTAAAATGTAAAACTTGTTAGGACCCATGGTAACATTTGGATGTGACCTATGGCAGTATGGATATGGTGATGTGGCTGCATTTTAGGTTGAAACATGGTACTAAGCTAGAGACATGGTGGGGACTATAGTGACAGGTCGTAGAATGACCAAGAACATAATGTTGAGGTGGTTGCATTGACATGGAAAGACAAGTGTGTAGGTGATGTGGCACATTGATGCATAGGTTATGTGGCATTGACTAATGAATGGCCACCACATGGACCAATCAAATGGTGCCACATGGCATCATAAACCATCCAATCTGGTGTTGAAAGTTATAGGTTTGACCTTGGGACCTTCCCCTCACATCAATTCCTTAATATATCTCAACCGGTCGATCCACCAATAGACTTGGTTATAAATTTCTCCCACTAAAGTTTATTTAAACAAGATTATTTTTCATAGAGGGGAGAGGAACCTGCGTGCCTAGCCATGGGAACAAATTATGAGGGAGGATCCAATATGCCCATCCATGGGCACATATTTCAAGACAAGGCTTGCACTAATTGCAGAGAGGTAAGTTTGTGTGGCATGAAGTCTGAGGCAGTGGAGCCCAGAGAGGTCAAGAAGTGACAATGATAGAAACCTATGGTGTTGATAATCATTCTTCATGATCTTTTGACATGAATCCACTAGTGCAAAGAGAATTTGATCTGAGTAGTGTATTTGAGGGATCATGGTTAAAGCCCATATATGTCATTAATTCTTGACATAAATTTTGAGACAGAAATGCACTTTTTAGACGTTAGTCATGTTTACAGTCAAAAGTTGTAGAATAACAAGGTGAACTTGCTAGTGTTGTGTTTGTTTAGTTTTCAGCAGCATATATGAGTGGTCATGGTTAATCCCATATGTGTCATTAATGTTTGGCATGAATTTTTATTTAGAGATGCACTTGACAAACTCTAGTCATGTTTGCATTCAAAAGTTATAGAATGTTGGGATAAACCCGTTGGTTATTTGCTTGTTGAGTTTTGAGCATTTGATTGAGAATTTTAGCACAACAACCAATGTAAGCCTCATTTGTTATTGATTTGTCCCTTTTCAAGATTTGTAAGAGGGAGAATATGTACTTGCAAATTCTATATGATCTTTGTATGTTGCAGCAAGATAACAAGATCTGAATTCTTGTAGATAATTCTTTGTTTGAGCTTGTGCAATCAAGCCAAGACAATGCGGTACTAAAAATACATTTCCACTTGAAGTGAGAGTTTAGTCCTTTTGTAAAGTCAAAAAAGAACATATTTATGAAGGAGATACATTGCCACTTGTAGCGAGAGTTCAATTCTTTCGTAATGTCAAAGGAGAACATCTCTTTTAAGGGGAGACATTCCCACTTGGAGAATGTCTCTTTTAAGGAGAGACATTTCCACCTGAAGTGAGAGCTCAGTCCTTTTTTACTAACAAATAAGAGCATCCTTATTGAAGAGAAGCTACTAAAGAGACTATGTAGTTGAGTAGAACCTAAAGATGTAGCTTACATTGGGTGAACTCTGTTATCAAATCAGTGATCTCTTCTCTTATGTGATTGATCTCTTGTCTCATGTTCTCTCATGCACGTTATCTATGAAATTATGGTCATTAAATGCATTAAGTAATGAAGTTGGACTCAGCACACTCACAATTTTAATATTCAAAATTGGATTCAAGCTTATTAATGCAATCATGAAGAAGATCATCATTAAGAATGGGGTCTTATTGAAGGGGCTTCCAACCAGACCAAGTTTGGGATCAGTTAACTCTTGGATCTAGATAATGCTTGGTATCAAAGTAGGTCTGACAAGGATTTTAGGTGTTGAATCAAAGACGGGGAAATCATCAAATAATGCATGGCTCAAAGAATTCAAGGAAATAAACTAGGGCATTGCTACAAGAACCATAAGTGGAGAAGCAGAGATTGCAGCTTCATTTACAAGCTATAGAAGAGGCCTTGGTAAAGTTGTATTGTAATGAAGGCTTAGTGAAGCCATTCTCACCTGATCTAGAATCAGAAACTAAGGTAAACAATGTCAATGATTCTTCAATTTTGTGTTCTTCCCATTTCAAAATCACACTACATGCATTGGCTTGAAGCTAATGAAGAAAATGGGATACAAAGGAAAAGGCCTTAATGGTGAAGGTATTGTGAATCCCATCCAAGTGGTATAACTACCTCAATATGCGGGACTAGGCTATGGTAAAGAGGAATATGGAGTATTCTCCAAGACCATCGATAAAAGAAACTCCAAAACCATAGAAGTAAGAGAGACTTCAAGTAACAATTTTGAATCCGTGCAGGTTGAGAGCACATCACAACATTCCAACAATCACAATTACAAGTCATCTCCAAATAAAGGTGAGCATTTCAGAGGAAGAACTAAGTCAATTTCCATTCACCAAACCTGCACCAAAGACAACCATTCAAGGTATAACTATTCCAATGTTCCTTTTAATTGTAACAAAATTGGCAATGTAAAGAAAGTTTATGGCATAGAAAAATATGTACAATTTATGGTTTGAATAACCATGCTACTGCCAAGTTTTGGAAAAGAATGTATTTTTACAAGAAACTTATGTTGATCAGGAAGGAGACATGACATGAAGACCCTTCTCCATAATGAGAGAAAAAGAAGGTAAAGAAAATATGGATGTTGAAAAATCAATGCACCTATTGCAACAAGAGTGGGAACTAGAGAGCTACCTATTGGAAGCTCAATCCAAAGCTACATCCAAAGAAATACCATACCATTATGAAAGCATGTATGAAGAAAGAAACCCTTGTGAAGGAACAAATAGATGAGAAGGTAGAGCACATTATAACCTTCCATGAAGTCACTAAGGAATAAACATAACCATAGGAAGAGAGCCCAATAGCCTGGTTGGGTAAGATATGGATAGCCTTTTTAATTGGATATTGCCAACATACAATGAGTATCCTCGCTGTGAAGTCCCAATTAGACCTCACACAGTTTGGAGTAGGAGCCCAATCCAGAGTATCGGCTTGACCACCATAACTTAAGGTTTGCCTTGTTTTCAATGGATAACATAAGTGATTATACACATAACCTTTGAAAAAATAAGTAAGTTGACATTTTTAAATACCAATTGTAATGTGTAAAAGGAAGCCTTCACGAGAGGGAAACAAAGAGTGAGTCTTTAGAAGAAAAGTAATAGTACTATCATAAGAGAGGCATACAAGGGAAAGGAAATATTCGTTACTTATATAGTGAAATAGTTAACATAGACACAATGATCATTAAATAAAATACAACACACATTCAACAAGATAAGTGCCAAAGCTAATGAAGTAGTTCAATTTACTTAGTACATATGTACATAACATATACCACAAACATTTAAAGAATATTCTTACAACATTCATGATACATGCATGAAAATGTTTTGGATCAATGAGGTTCTTATTATTAGGTGAAATATCCAAGTACACAATTACAATGGTGATACACTAGTTCCAGTAGTGGAACATTAAGTCACTTCCTGCTTCTCCAAGGAATGATTTTATCTCCTATGTCAAGCTAAAGAATCCAAGGCTAGCTCTCCAAAGTCTAAGCTTCCAAAAGGCCCTTTCTTGAGTTATGAGGTTTCTTTTATAACAAAAGGAATGACCTTTCATATCCCCTTATAAATCTTGAGCTACCCTTGGTACTCTTGGACTCCTAAATTACCTTTGAACTTCTATTAACTCTTTGGTCCACATGTGACTTTTCATATTCCACATGTGACTCTTGGACTTCCACACCTTTAAATTTTGTCATTTTCTTGAAGATACATAATTACATTCCACACCATGTGGCAAGACATATTGAAATTTATGACATTATGATGACACTTGTTGAAGCCATGACTTGGAGATGATGGCACGGAACTTTATGATGATGTAGCAATGCCAAGCTGATCTTGTTGTTGTTGTGTCTTGCATTTTTAATGATAGATATGGTTTTTTCTTCATCTTCACCTTCCAAACGGTCTTGGATCACTATCGGAATCTTCTGATTCATAATAAAATGTCTTCATTCTATCATGGTCCATGATCTCTTCATGTCTTCATGATGGTTCTTCTTTGTGCTTCTTCTTTGAAAGTGCTTATTTATTCCTCCTCCTTGAAATCTTCCTTGAGCATCAACTTTCCTTGTTGAGGAGGTACATTTTCCAATGAAGATCACTCATGGAAAGGAAAAATTAGTCTTGAAATCATTTATCCTATCTCTACTTTTCTCATGGAAGAATCTACTTGTAATGGGCCTGTGAAAGGACTCAGAAGGAAGGTCTTGATGAGGATGGTGTAGTTGAGTTCAATAGTGGCTAAGGAGAGCACCACTTCTCACAAGAATTTCACCATGCACTATGAGGAGGGGATGTTTAGGGTCCAATGTAGTGGGAAAGTGCAAGAGACAATGTAATGAGCTTGTTGGCTGAAACCGCACCATGTGCTAGGCTCAAGGGTGTAGGAGACAATGATAGTGTAGTTGAGCTTCACAGTGACTGAGGGAGGCCCTTACTGTGTTCTAGAAATGCAACATGTACTCAAGAGGCAGGGCATGAATCAATGAATGCACAGTGAAGGAGTCTAATGGAGAAGGATTGATGGATTGGTGATTAAACGTGCACCATGCTCTATGAATGAGAGGCATGCTTAAGGGAGAGTGCAATTTTAATTAGAAATGATTGATTGTACACTAGAAATATGACCTACACTAAGGGAGGTAGGTAGAGAAATTATTTAGCACAGTGAGGGGTTGTAGTTAGCAGTGAAGGCAAGAATAAGCACTCTAATTGTGCCATGCATTGTACTTGAGAGAGAGGCTTCCAAGCTAGCACAATTTTATCTCATAATGGATGAATATCCACTAGAAATCCACCCTGTAACCTATGCTAGCACAATTTTCTTATGCAGTGGTTGTCTATCCACTAGAAATTATCATTGCGCTCAGGAAGGCTCACTGGAAGAGGAAATTACATAGTTGACTAAGGCAAGCAGCATAAGGCAAGTCACTTTTCCTAGGAATAGGCTTAAAGCACTATGAGAGGGAATATACCTTGTATGTAACAGTTTAATTTTACAGAAGGCCACTAGAAATACTCCATGCACTATACAAGGAATAATTCTCAAAACTCAATGCAATGAGTCAGTACAAGCAAGAAGGGTTAGGTGACTTTTCTTTGAAAGTTAAATGTGCACTAACGGGAAATAAACTTGGGGAAGGCTCATTGCATAAGTCTAAGAGGGAGAGATCCCATCAATAAGGCTCATGGTTAGGCTTTTATCATCACCTGGAGGAGAGTTCATGTATTCACAACTTTCACTAGGTAGTAGGACCAAGAAGAGCTCCAAAATGGCTAAGTGTGCGATCAATAGAGTAAGAGAGGGAAAAGAATCTGAACAAGACTCAAATATGGATCACACACGTGAATGCCATCAACCCAATCTAGGAAAATGCACAGGAATCATAATAAGTAATCACACCATGAAACGTCAGCAAAGAGACATTTATTTCTAAGTTCAATAGTTGAAACACAACATTGCGACACTTAGAACACAAGTTGTGACACAGGTGTCAACTATGACTATATATTCTTATGATATATAGGACCATATAATGTAGAAAATTGTGCTAGAGCTACCTCTAGTGATGTGAAAAGGTGTGACACATACATGAGTGAAAACAACTAGAAGTGACACCTACAACAATAAGCAAAAATGAAAATGACACTTGAAAAAGCTAAAGAAAGTGAAAGTGGCACATGTAAGACCGAAGATAACATGAAAACTAAACTTGTTAAATTAAAAGCAAGAAAAAATGATAGTCTAGAAAGGGAAAGAAACATTTGTGAAAGAAAAGGTGTGCAAAAGCAACAGTTGGGAAAAATCACTGAAATAGACGTACGATTGCAACCAAAGTGAGGGAGACTATCGATGGAGACTGCACACTAAATATCAACTGTCTAGGCTGCATAAGAAAGGTATGCTCATGCATTTATCAAGGACCAAGAATGTGTGAGAAAGTGACTTTGACACTTAGAATTCGAGAAGAAGACTTTGGTGCTTAGAAAAACATCAATGAAGTAACCATAGAATGATAGATCAAAAGATCCTCAGTAGCTTCCAAAATTCAAGTGTAGGAAAATTTTTGAAGAGTGTTGATCATAATGTCAACACCACCATTGTAAATCACATGTTTCTTTTAAATACCTCATAGTTGGGTGAAATATGTTTTCTAAAAGTGATGAATTGTATAACTTCATTTAAGTATGCAACATAGTGATATTTTAGACCTTATGTTGTAAATCAGAGAAAACTGGTCTAATATTTGTATATAAACTTTAAGGCACCAAAAGTCCTTTAGTTGGGAGGAATGATTCAGGAGGCTCTAGAAGACCTCAAAAATCAAAGTGCTCAAATATTTATGGAAACAATTCCATGTCGAAGAGATTGACGAGGTGATTTGAACACAACTTGAATCATGTCCAATGGAGTCTGTATGAAGAAGTTATGACATTTTGAAGATTTTGACCAACAATCAAAGCCCTAAACTTGTTAGGACACATGGAAACATCTAGATGTGACTTGTGGTAGTATGTACAAGGTGACGTGGTAGTGTTTTAAGTCGACATGTGGAACTAATCTGGAGACATGGTGGGGCCTATAGTGACACGTGGTAGGATGATCTTAGAAACTTCCCAAGATAGAGTTATTCCATGCACTCAAGACATAATTTCACCCTTAATGAGGTAGCCCACCATTATGTTATGATAATGAGCTTCCAAAATTAAAAACATATAAAGATTATATAAATTGATGAAATAATAGACCATTCGTAAGTGATATCAAATCACCAATCAGGATCATATCAGACAACATGCAAAAGAATAACTTGCATTCACATAACTCAAGAAAATCATAATCATCACATACACAAGTTAGAAGGCTAATCATGATTAAAAAATGAATCATGCATCCTTATTTAAATGGCACATGATTAATCATCAGTCATAAATACAGTAAGGCTTATTACAATCTATAGGTTAGTGTGTATAATCCACGATTAATTATCTGGATTACTCTAAGATGGTTGAAAACCGAAGGAGTGATTTCCATTCTCCTCCCAACCATAGGATAGCGACACTACAACCTTTCTTGCAACTAACCACCCCTAAGCCAGATCTAGTGTTTGAGGTATTGCTTGTACTAGGAAAGTTTACAATAGTGGTTCATTCATTCAATAAGCTTCATAGATGACTCAGGAGGATCCTAAAAAGGAATAAAATTCAAAGTTCCCAAAACTTGATGGAAATAGTTCCATGTAGAAGAGTTCGATGAGATGATTCCAATCCAACTTGAATCACATCAAACTAAGAATGTATGAAAAATTTATGGCATTTTGAAGTTTACACCAACAACAAATATAGTGTGCAACACTACATGTGGTAGCACCAAGAAGTGCCACGAGACAGAATGTACTATTTATGTGGCAGTACAAAGAAGCACCTACATGGTTGAATTAGGATATTATAGGTGGAAATTGGCAGCAACTGACATGGCAATGTGGTGGTGCCAGGGCACGTGATGTGGTGATGACTAGGCACTTATCATGGACAAGTGGACCTATGGAGGCATGACATCTATCACAATCAAAGGGTGCCACATGACATCCCTGAATATTCTAGAAGGTCAAATTTCATTATGGATTGGGCACCATGGAGATGAATCCCGACCTCGACATAAACCACCCAATGGGTTGACCATTGGGCCAATAGGCTATCTTGTAATGATTTGTTGGAAAATTTATATTTAAAATTATGTTGAAACACTTTGCAAAAGGAGGTAGGCTGAGGATTTTACCTCGCATCCTCCCTAGAACTGAAAGCCGACAACATATCCAAATGATACATCACACTATAATATGAGCTAACCATAATATAGTTGAGATATAACAATACATTGTGTCATCACAAATGTTGGTTGTGGCATATGTATGACATGGTTTAACAACCATACCACATGGTGATGTTTGGATGGACCATGTGTTATGAAACCAACTCATAAAGAGATAGAAAAGATAGATCAACGCCTTAGAATTCAGCCTCTTCGAGGGGGCAACCTCCTTTACATTACACAAATGAATGATTATTTGATGATTCAAATGACAAAACCTCCTTTCTACATATAGTAGTCTAATAAGTCACAATATAACCTAGCCGACCTAACAATAATAATATAAAGGCACAAAAATAACAATAGAGGGATTCTATGGGGCACAGTAATAACAATATGGGGACAATAGGGGCACAACAATATTA
>APFE030087878.1:10318-21461 GCA_000404065.3 Pinus taeda
ATGATAGAAGACAAAAAGGTGTTGCTGGTAAAGGTGGACACTTTGAAGAATATTGTAGATGCATTGACAAAATCTATGAGCTCTGAGAAGTTCTCTTGGTGTAGAGAGATAATGGTCATTTTAGGGTTGGGAAAATGACTAAGCTCTCTTGTGGTCCCCTGTGGAAAGAAAACAACAAGTGGGAGAATGTTGGCTTGTGTTATGTTCTTTCCATGTAGTTAACAGGGGGTTTGAAGGGCACCCATAACCCCATAAAGCCATTTGGGCCCTATGTTAGGTTGGGTGGACCCACCTATGGTCTTATGCATGATTTTCGCACATGTTTTTTGGATGCGATGGTTTTTTATCCATGATATTGGATGCGATGGTTTTTGGTCCATGGTATTGGACGCGATGGTTTTCAGTCCATGGTATTGGATGCTTCGGCATGTATAAATATGTATTGTAACATTGAAAGGAACATAATGAAAAATCAAGCTAGTATTCTCGGTTTTGGGATCGAGGGAAAAATCTCTGTGTATATGTGTTTTATGTGTTATGATCTCACATTGTTTATTTTCTTTCCTTTAGAATTCATATGCAGGTAATTTCTGTACAGGGTTAAAACCTACAGGTGAGCCATTGGGACAAGAAAAAGAAAACTTTGGACCAATATCATTGACCCTGTCAATGATATTTGGCCATCCATTCAAATAATTTTTGAGCAGATTGACCTGGTTAAAGAGGCCACAAAAGCCATTCAAAAAGTTAGAACAGAGTTGGAAGGGATGCCAGAAGAGGCAACCAAAAGCATTAAATTTTTGAATTCTAAGAACAAATATGAACTGCAAGAACTAAATATTGATGATAGCACAGGGACAATCCTAGAAGTAAGAATAATTGTTACTAAAAGGAATTTGATGTGGAACTTAAAAAACAAGTGTTAGACCGTGCAACTTTGCATAGATAGATTTAAGTTCAAGTTTGACACTTTGATATAGAAATGTTTACCAAGTCCTTTGGTAATTAATGATAAATTGATGATACATGAGGACTATGAAAAGAAGCTCAGGGAAGTGGCCAAATATCAAATCAACAAGGCAGCCATCCACAACACAACAAAACAAGGGATGCCCTTTGGTAAAGTCCTTTACCAAGCTTTAGAGAACTTGTTTTACCTCCAGCACGAGGTATAACACGTGTTTGTAAATAAGCCTATGTTTGCTAAGTACACAAAGGCTGGTGAGGTCTTCAGAATGTTGAAAAACATTAATTTACCAACTAAAGAGAGATGGGAGCAGCTAATTAACTTACTTTAATTCAAAGTAAGTCCAACAATTAATACAATTTGATAAAAACAGAATGGTTAAAGTTAATCGGCAGTTGTCCCGGTCAAAGTGTATCAGAGTCAAAGAGTATGAGTGAAAAAAGATAAGTCGAAGAGCATTAGATGATAGCTAAAAAATCAATTAGCTAAATATCAAAAGAAATCAGATATAATAGTGCCAGAAAGAAATCAATTAGAAAGATGGTATTACCTTTTTAGAATTAGATATTTTTTACCTAAAATAAATCCCAAGTGAGTTTGGGATATTTTGTAAATAATTATGTATAAATACTTCATAATTCGAAGTATGTAGGGTGGATTTTACTAGACATCTCTATATACTTTTTTATCAAAAGACCCAGAGGGTTATTGTATCATTTTCTGAGCCAGCAAACTAGATTGATAAATAAATATCAGATATTTCAAAGGATTCTTGTGTTGAGAGAACTTCATAGAAGTATTCTCATGTGTTATTGTCATTTTTCTGAAGTTATTTGTAATCTTTAATGTGTTTCTAAATATAAAACTTATAATTGGCATAATACTTCAGAACTTGTTTAATTACACTCTTTCTTAATAGTTATACATTTAAATGTTTTCTACTGATATCTAAGTTAAGGAAATCCTAATTTCTCTTTGGTTTAGATTGATTTCTTGAATATCCAGGTTAAAGAATTCTTAATTTCCCTTTGATCCTGATTACCTCTTCATTCCTCATTCATTATTTGATCTGATAACCCTTAATTTCTCTCTCACCCATAGCGAAACCCTTTAACCCCTCTATCTCAAAGATCTAAAAAATGCTCTGCTATCTTGCCCTTTGAACATTCCCTTTAGTGAGTTAATATAGTTTTTCTTCCTTATGATTTGACTCCATAGGCCAATGGTCTAAAAGACATCATTCTATCCATCTGTTAAAGTGATCTCACCACCCAACCTTAAATGCAAATAAAAAACCCCTAGAACAATCATAACTAGCCTAAAATCAAAACAAACAAAGTTAAATCATACAAATAGAGCCCTCTCTGAGTTTAGTTTGGCTAGAACCTATGCTCCAAAGTTGGTTAGTAGTTACCTTGGTAATTTCTTTCTTCTGACAACTTCTAGAGAAATTACTGAGTGATAACATAGTGGTGACCATACTGGGGAATCAGATCCTTAGTCTAAATAAAACTTTAAGAAAAATCTAATTTAGATTTTAAGCCTCTTAAAGTGATTTGTTAGAAGTTGTTCTAGAAAAAAAGTTCCACAGAAAACATTTAAAAAATTGAAATTTTGGCTTCTAGGAAGACTCATTATGTTAGGGCTAATCCAGATCCAAACCCTATCCTAGTAGTAATTTCAAGAAAATATAAAAAGGAAGAAGGTCTAGTCAGCAATATACCATTAGTTAAAGCTAATTCGTGCCCTGATGATTGGTTAGTTTTAGAGGAACTTCCATTTGATTTACCATTTGATTTATCATTGTTTAGAACAAAATCTGGAAGTGCAATTTGTGAAACTATTTTAGATCTTGATTTTATTACATATATTGATGTTCAACAAGCTAATAAATCAATTGATGAATACATTCTAAAATCTCCTCAATCATCTATCATTACTGCTGCTACCCCCAAGCTTTTTGAACAATCTTCCATTACCTTGGATTCAGCATTATTCACTTCAACTTCATGCATAATATCCTCTATAGTTCATTCTTCATATTTATTTATACCTACACTCCTTCACCAACCTATCATTTCTCATTCATCATCTACTAGCCCCATACGTATTCCACAATATCCGTTACATCTTCCAGTATTCCCATTCCATCCAAAAACACACCTATTTTGTTATCTAGCATCCCTATTATATCTACAAGTTCCTCATCCACTACTGCATCATCTACAAGTACAACAACCCCACATCTCAATCAATGCCAATGTACAGCTATGGCAGCCAGATATGCTCCCTTGAAATTTAATGTAGCCCTGTCTCGTATGCCAGTAGATTACCAAAGTAAAATTGTTCAATTTGATGGCATAGTACATTACACTACACAACAACATGTTAATAAGATGACAAATTACTTTGAGTTGAACGAAATTGACATAGATGATGTTCAAATGAGGTTGTTTGCCCGACTTTAGCTGGTGATGTTAGGAAATGGTTTAGAGCATTGCTTGCTAGTAGTATTAATAGTTTATATATGCTTTACCAACAAGTTTTGAACAAATGGGAGAAGAAAAGGAATACACTGCAAATACTTTCAGAATATGACAGTATTAAAAGGGGACCTAATGAAACTGTTCAAGGTTACTGCACTAGATTTAATAACATACATAATTATATTCTAGTTAACCTTAGACCCCCACCAGATTTAGCATTAATAAAATTCCCTGATTGTTTTGAAACTGACATGGCATTGCAACTTAGGGAAAGAAAACCCCCATTAATTAGAAGAAATGCAAAGTGTAGCAGTTAGTGTAGAGGCTAATATATTAGCTAAAAGAACTAGAGTTAGAAATGAAAGAAGAGTAACAATAAAAAAGGAAAATTCATCATCAGACATTAAAATAGATTAATGGATCGGTTATATAACATAGAAAGGAAACCCTAATGTGATAACCAGCAAGGTCCTCAGGTTAGAAACCCAAATTTTAGGAAAAACCAAAACACTGGAAAACCTAGGGAAACTGGGCCAGATCAGAACATCAGGCCACCTTTTCAAGAAAATTGTGCTGAGAGTTCCCATCAAGAGGATCTAGATCAAGACACACAAATAAACTTAATGGGAATAAACGATGAAGACCATGTTTTTCTGACCCAAGACGATCAGGAACTGTATATGCTGCAAAAATTATAGTTGCAGTCTGGTGAGTCATTTGACTATAAATAGGGATATGAATCTACCATATTTGAGGTTCATAAACAGTATAGTATTAGGAGTAAGAAGAATGTTGATGTCCCTGATCGAACTACGAAAACAACGCAAAATAAAATTAATAAAATAAAAGAAGCCCCTGCTTCAATAATACTCCAAATTCTCCATATGGAAAACCCAAAACCTTCTAGCCCTAGAATTATAGACATAACCCATGCTCAACCTTCTGCATCCACTTCAAATCAAGTTGTTCCACCTAAGAAACCAATAGAAAAACCTGAAAACACTAGAACTAAAGTCTCACAAAAGGAGGTACCCAATGAAGGAAGATAAGACAAATCTACTCAAACCTCTGTCCCAAGAATTCAAAACCCGCAAATAGAAAAATTATCCCTGCCATTCAATTTAAGAACATATATATCCAAACAAAAAATATTAGTTCCTTTAACAAAATTGATCAAAAATGAAAATTACAAATCAAAGATAACTCAAATTTTAGACATTTCTGAAAATGAGGATTCGGTCAACCTGTTTGATGACCAGCCATAACTCATCTTTGGTCCAGATGTTAATGGAAAACCACAAGAAGAATGAGTTCCACCTTTTTACATTAGCCTTAATATCCATGTCAAAATTCTACATAATGCAGTGTTAGATTTTGGGGCATCTCACAACTTAATGCCTAAAACAGTGATGGAGAAATTAAACCTAGACATTACAAGACCTTACAAAGATTTATTCTCATTTTCTTCGAGTCAGGTAAAATGTCTAGGATTGATTAAAGATCTGTGTATCACTTTAGTTCAGTATCCTACCAAAAGCATCCTTATGGAAATCATAGTTATTCATATCCCACAAAAGTATGGCATCCTTTTATCCAGATCATGGGGATCCAAACTTCAGGGATCTTTACAACTAGATATGTCATATGCAACAATCTTTGTTTTTGCTTAACCCAAGAAATTACAAATAGAAACCTTAATGAAGTATATGGTAAGTAGTCAGGACCAGCCTCAAAACTTTCCTATCTACTCCATACACTCTGATATGGATTCTTTTATCCTATATAATGTTGATCAAACACAAGAGAAAATTACAGACGGTGCTAATCAAGAACCAAATGAAACTGTAGTTTCTAGAAAAAATGAAATAGACCAAACTACAGAATTATTAAATGAACAAAATAGTCAGATTGTTGTAGTTGATGAAAAGTTTGTTGCACTAGATAGTGTAAATATAGATCATGAAATGTTGTGGCATTTAGATTTTGATGGATCAGTTAAACGATTAGGAGTAGGAGCAGGAGTTTGGATATATAATTTAGAAGATGATTATTGAGAAGGTCATGCATATAGATTAAATTTCAAATGCACTAATAATATGGCTGAGTATGAAGCCTTTATTTTAGGTCTTAGGTTAGTTAAAAATCTAGGAGCTAAAAGAGTTTCTGTCATGGGAGACTCTGAACTAATTGTAAAGCAGATTAATGGTGTATATATGACAAATGACCCTAGATTATGTTGTTATAGTGAAACTATTGTAGAATTACTTAACACTTTCCTTGAAACAAAGCTTGCAATAATTCCTAGAAAACATAATATGCAAGCCCATAGTTTAGCTATGTTTGCTAGTACCTACAAATTACCTTTCTAGCCCATCCATTAGTACATTGTTGAAGTTAGGCATAGACCTGCAATTCCAAATAATTTAAATAATTGGCAAATATTTTATGATGATAAACAAATAAATAACTTTTTGATTTCAGAGGAGGAGTTTGGCAATAAAAATATAGACATTGATACATCAATAGATCTTGACATTAAGAACGAAATAGAAATAAATGAGATAGAAGGTGATGAAATAAATAGATTTAACCCTACTAAATTCACGAAATCAAATGTAGATAACTTAGAACAAAATGAGATTGATGAAATAATCAGTGAAGAAACTGAAGTAATTAATCTCAAAGATAATTTATTACCTAAGGGATTAACCCTCTAGAAGACTTATTTGATTCAAATGATGTTCCTAGGAAGCGTAATATGGAACCTTTAAGGTTCGATATCGAAGAATGTAATATAGGCACAGATGAAAATGCTAAACTCATTAGACATTCAAAATCATTACCCCTAGTTGAGAAAGTGAAACACCTTGAACTATTGAAAGGGTTTCAGGATGTCTTTGCTTGGAGTTACACGGACCTTAAATCCTATGACACCAACATCATCCAGCACACAATTACTATTAGGGAAAATCAAAATCCTTCCAAAAAAAAACTTAGGAGGATTAATCTTGCATTATTACCTGCAATTGAAAAAGAAATAGAAAGGATGTATGATGCGAAAATAATATCACCAATCATGTTTTCTGATTGGGTCTCAAACTTAGTGCGAACTAGGAAGAAAACTGGTGAGATCAGACTCTGTGTTGATCTCAGAAACCTCAACAAAATGTCATTGATATACAACTACCCTCTTCCCAAAATGGACCATATTTTACAAAGAGTAGTTGGAGCAACCAGAATCTCATTGTTGGATGGGTTTTCTAGTTACAATCAAATCCTGGTACATCCTGATGACCAACTTAAAACTACCTTTACTACTCCTTAGGGCACATTTATGTATGTAAAAATGCCTTTTGGACTAATGAATGCAGGATCCACTTTCCAAAGGGCTATGGATATAGATTTTCCAAGAGAAATCCATGACTTCCTTATAATTTATCTAGATGATATTACTGTATTTTCAAAATTTGACAATGAACAACTAGATCATTTAAGGAAAGTTTTATTAAATGTGGGAAATTTGGTATTTCCTTAAACCCCAAAAAATCATTATTCGGGTTAGAAGAAGGAAAATTGCTAGGTCACATGGTTTCAAATATTGTATAAAATAAACCCTTCTAGAATAGAAGCCATCCTGCAAATAAAGCACCCTAGGAGCATTAAAGAGTTACAATCTTTCTTAGGTAAAATTATTTTTCTTAGAAGATTTATATCTAATTTGGCAGAATTAATTAGATCATTAAATAACATGCTGAAAAAGGATTCCACCGTAAAATGGATTTTTGAGGCTAAATAATCTTTTGAAGACATTAAACTAGCCTTAACCAAAACACCTGTGTTAATCAGTCCTAAATTTGACAAATATTTCATGTTTGTTTCCTTTTCTTCTACGCATACAATTGCTGCAATTTTGTTGCAGAAAAATGACCAGGGCTATGAACAACCCATTGCTTGCTTTAGCAAAGCCCTTAGAGATGTCACCCTAAAATATAATATAATGGAAAAACAAGCTTTGGCTTTAGTCAAAGCCATTAAGGACTTTAGGGTATCCATCTTATATTCTCATATAGTGGCCTATGTTCCCAATTCAGTCCTTAAGGACATCATAACTCAGGATAGTCCTAATGGAAAAGGGGGAAAGTGGACCCACTATTTTAGAGTATGATATAGAAATCAAACCTATGAAGTTAATCAAGGGCCAAGGTTTAGCCAAACTCATGGCTAAATCGAACTGCTAGGCCTTAGATATAAACTTTATTGTAGCTATAGATAATGAAGAGGAGATTTCGACTCCACTGAGTAGCTAGGCCTTTCTTGATTCACCTTGGTATGCTAATATTACTTATGTTTTATTGAATTTACAATCTCCTCCTGAATTATATAGAACCAAAAGTAGGTTTCGAAGATGAAATCCTCAAAATTTTTCATATTAGATTATGCTCAGTTTTGGAAAGATCATCAAGGTATTCTTCTTAATCGTTTATTAAAAGATGAATCTAATAAAGTTATGGAAGAGTTTCATGCAAGTGACTATGGAGGACACCTTTACTGGAAGAATACAACATATAAAATCCTTAGAGTTGGTTTTTACTAGCCTACCTTGCTTGTTGATGTCAAAAAGTATGTGACCTCCTGACACAAATGCCAAATCTTTGAGGGAAAGAAAAAGTTCTTACCTTTACCCCTAAAACCTATCTCTGTAGAAATACCTTTTCAACAATGGTGTTTAGACTTCATTGGTGAAATTCACCCACCCTCCTCTTCCCAGCACAAATGGATCCTCACTGCCACTGACTACTTTACAAAATGGATAGAGGCCATACCTTCAAGACAAGACACAGATACTATAATCATAACCTTCCTTGAAGCCAATATTCTATCAAGATTTGGATTCCCAACTAAGCTCATTATTGATAATGTAGTAGCCTTTAAATCCAAGAAAATGATAGATTACTGCAATAAATACCATATCACCCTTGGCCATTCCACAACATATTACCCTCAAGGTAATGAACTAGCAGAATCCTCGAAGAAAAGCCTAGTAAATATTATCAAGAAATTACTAGAAGACAACAAGAAAACATGGAACAGAATGTTAGTCAATGCCTTATGGGTAGACAGATTAACTACAAAGAAATCAATTGGTACTTCTCCCTATCAACTAGTATATGGGATGGAATTTTTTTTCCATCCTCCTCAAGAGTACCAGTAATGAAAATACTTCAAGAGCTGCAGGTTGAATAGAATAGTATTCAAAGAAGAATCAATCAAACTATTCACCTGCAACAAACCCGAGGGGAGATCTATGTTAGATCTTAAATTGTGCAGGAAAAAATTAAAAAGATCTTTGACAAAAGAACCAAGGCTAAAGATTTATACATTGGTGACAAATGTCTCAGGTGGGACTTAAGGAGAAAAGATAAAGGTAAACATGGGAAATTTGATTTCCTATGGAAAGGCCCTTATGCCATTTATGCTTACAGAGGAAATAACACTTTCTTCCTAAGAGAACTTGATGGTACAAATGCAGAAGGTGGGCCAGTGAATGGTCAAATGCTAAAAATTTATTTTCCACCAGGTTAACCAATATGTCACTAATTATCATTTTCCATTGTGCATACCTTATTAACCAAGTCTAGTTTGGATTGGATGATTATCTTATAAATGTTAGAGTAAAATCTAAAGTTATTAAGGTATAACATCATAGAGTGAAAAATAAAACCATTTGCAAGTTAAGCCATAGTCAATCATTTCAAGGCCAATGATCTTCAAAGTTATTTACATCTTCCAAAAGATGCCATCCCTAAGTGGAGTCACTGTTAGGTTCCCATACCAATAGGTGTCATAATTTTGAATTGACTTTTTCTCAAGTTTGTATTATGTACATACTTTGCTTTGAGCAAATAGTTTTCCATATTTAAAAAATAAAAAGAGGGTTTTCCTAAAAGAACAATAAAAGGACAAAAATAAAGAAAAGGTCAAAAAATAAAGAAAAATTTAAAAACTATATATATGAACCCCAAAATAAAACAAACCATGAAAGTGTGCAAGTCCAAATGCCACTACTATTTACTTTTTCATGCAAAATAAGGATTGTGTGCAACTTGTTAAAATGCCATAATCCATGATAGTCAAATAGTGTAATCTTGACTATTTCATGTTTCTTATGTTATAGATAGAGAATAAAGTCTAGCCAAACTGTTTAATCTTGGCAGATTAGTAGATAGGTAGAGAAATAAAAATGAGTTCAATAGTTTAATCTGAGCCATTGGAAGATATAAGGTTAGATTTAGATAGTTTTATTCAAATAAAAATTAAGGTAATAAAGGGTTTTCTAACTCAAGTGCACCCATTCAAAAGAAGAAAAAGTGTTAGGTTAAGAAAGGGTAAGTAGAAGAAAACTTGCAGAATGGACTATGTGGTCATAACACTAAGCATGTTTTACATGCTCAAATCATAATGTCCAAATACATTAATCAAAGTACAAAGCTAGGCAATGATGAGATTAAGTAACTCCCCCTCCATTCACAAGCTTCTCCCTTTCACATGTTTATTAATTTCCCCATCATCCCTTAAAATACCCCTTTTCCCCTCCTTTTTTACCCTTACTTCATTATCCCATATTTTCCCCTAGAAATTCCTTTTAAAATCCCTTTCCCCTTGATAAAATCATCATTATGTTCCATCAATCCCTTTCCTTAGGGTAAAAACCCCTTCCCCCTTTGTGAAAATTTATTTCCCCTTTTTCTAATAAAAATCCCCAAAAATCAACTTATCCTAAGTTGAAAACCCTTCCGCTTTGCAAAAAGCCCGCCCTATGGATGATTTAAGTTAATCCACGGTTTAAAAAGTTAATTAAACAGGCTTAAGTGGATTTGATTAGGTGGGCCCCTCCTTAACCATTCCCCCAATCCCCTCCACACATCCTTTCAGCCGACCATCGTTCGATCAACACCCATCTCATCTAATGGTTATCGCTCCATTTCACACGCATTTGAGTTCCGAGCTTTAACAACTCGATAGCACCTGAAATAGGCAATTTTGCCAGGACCAATTTAGAGATGTGTCACCATCACATTATTTCACATCCCCTCCAAATTTTACCACCCTACCCCCAAAAGTGGTGTGAAGAAGGGAAAAACCACCCTCTCGATACCATTCATTGTTCATGACCATTTTTCCTACTTTTCTCAGTTCTCACCCAATAAAGCCCCACAAATGCCATTTTTACCAGGGAAAATTTTAAGAACCCCCCTAAATTTATAAATATAATAAATGGGCGAATCTCCATGGTATATAGGAAAAACAGGCAATTTTAATCAATAATAATAATATGTATATATAATTTTTTTGGCGAATCTCTCACGAGGCATGTCGAATATTTTACTCAATTAAAATCTTGTAATATCTTGGCAAGTATTTCACTACCATGGTGAATACCATGGGTCAATACCATGTGCCATTTTGGTGAATACCATGGGTCAATACCATGTGCCATATTTTTATTAATTCTAATATTAGGGTTAATAATGGTTTTTTTGCATGGTATTAATAACAATCTAGTCCATGGTATTTGTCCCATAGTATTTTGCCCATAGGTTTCACCTAAATATAACCATTTTTTGAGTGTTCGTAAATATAAGGTGACTTATGGAGTAAATATAAAAAAATGTTTTATTTGTTTACCATA
>APFE030087878.1:21471-33360 GCA_000404065.3 Pinus taeda
AACCAAGCTAAAATGTTTAACATACATTAAATTACAACATCCATTTTTTACTCTGATCCACCAAGCCCCAAGGGGGATCAAATATATTTTCACTCTATGCTAGTTTACATATCACAATATTTGATAACTCTCAGGGGTTAGTAGATCTAGAGTAAAGATGGATCTATGCTGGTTTAATTCCCCCATTTAATTTAGGCTAAATTCCAGGTGAATACCATGGGTCAATACCATGTGCCATTTTGGTGAATACCATGGGTCAATACCATGTGCCATTTTTATTTTTATTAATACTAATATTAGGGTTAATAATGTTTTTTGCATGGTATTAATAACAATCTAGTCCATGGTATTTGTTCCATAGTATTTTTCCCATAGGTTTCACCTAAATATAACACATTTTTTGACTGTTCGTAAATATAAGGTGACTTATGGAGTAAATATAAACAAATGTTTTATTTGTTTACCATACCTCTCGTTTATTTATATTTTTATTAATTTACCATACCTCTTTTACAAATATGGTATTTGGCCCATAGGATTTACTTAAATAAAACCTCTTTCTTGAGCCTTCATAAATAGAACGAGGGTTATGGACTAAATATAAAAAGATGTTTTATTTATTTACCATACGTCAGTTTATTTATATTTTTATTTATTTACCATACCTTTTGAGTAAGTATAAAAAGACGTTTTATTTATTTACCATACCTCCACTTTACTTATATTTATATTTGTTTACACCCTTACATGTATATAAGGTGAGTTATGGAGTAAATATAAAAAATGTTTTATTTATTTACCATACCTCTCATTTATTTATATTTTTATTAATTTACCATATCTCTTTTATAAATATGGTATTTGGCCCATAGGATTCACTTAAATAAAGCATATTCTTGAAAATGGGCGAATGGATTCACTTAAGTAAAACCTATTCTTGAAAATGGGCGAATGGAAGGTTGTAACTCCTAATTTCAAGGGCTAAATTTACCTTTTTTACCCTCTCCCTTAAAATAAGGTGGGCTATTTGAGGTGATTTGTAAAAATGTACTATGATACAAAATATTCGCCCACTAAAAATTTAAAACCCCTTAATTTCGCCAAAGGGCAAACATTCGCCCCTAAAATTATCCTTGATTTTTACTATTCTACCATCTACACATTGAAAACCTGATCTTTCTTGTGCACCAGAAATCTACAACTGCTAATAAAATACTAGTCACCAGCTTGCCTCCAGCACTCGTCTAGGGCCAACACCTATCCTCTGCAACCTAAAACCTTGACTAAATTCACAACACCAACCTTTGGTTTTAGGTATTCTAAAAAATGCACCACATTTGCCCCTTTTTAATACAAATTTTCAATTAATTCAACATTGAATGAATTAAATAATCTTTCTACCCCTGAATTAATTGATTTGCACCTAGACCCTTAAAAAACCTATAAAACCCAGACCACTGGTCGAACCCTGCGAAGTCAATTTCCAATTTTTACCTCTATTTTCCACATAATATCTACCCACATTTTCCTAAATGTTAAGCCTGTTGCAACCCCTCACCTTGACCAAGATCACCTACCTTTGTTTGATAGGGATTTTCAAATTAAAGATACATCCTTCGCCTTTGAAAGATGAAGCTCCACTTCTACAACAAAGTTAGATTTTTAAACCATGTTGATGACATTCACCTCTCGGAGCCAAATATACCCCTATACTCATTCCCAGAAGTCCATAATCTCCTAGACATTACCCACTATTGTCAGACTTGCTACATCCCCAGCCAAAGAGTTGTAGTAGCCCCCAATCAACATCTGCACTTCACTATCACTCCATAATCCATCAATCAAATGTTACAGGTCCAACCCTACCCAAATTTAGTTCCTTTGTCCATTGGAGGACTTATATAATTGTACAATTCTATTGATGAGGACAAAGCTAAGCAAGTGTTCAAGAATTTCATAGTTACAAAAGAGCATACACCAAGTTTTATTCCTCCATACATAGCCCCCATATTTTCACAAATTGTCAAGCATATTATCACCATGGTATCTTCCATCCTTAGATACAGGATAGATGAACATGTAGATGAAGTCACTTTTTCTTTCCTGCCCCTTTTTATCCCTACTAAACCTCCTACCATCAAGTTTGATTATGCTCAGTGCATTACAGAGAAAATGCATGAACAACTCATTAGATTGCCCACTGAAAGAGTGTTTAAATTCTCTGCAGTATTGTATTATTTGTTTTTGTACTACCAAACTAAGAAATTCCCCATGAAGATCATAAAATGTGATAGTAGAAGAAAAGAGAGGTCTGTGCTCTATTGGACACCTATTGTCCAGAAATATTCCATTGTCTCTGATTATAAGGACTTCATAGATTACTTTGTCCACCCAGTGATGAATATGATGACAGGGGCTATGCAACCTAGGATTAGTCCTTAGATAAAAAAAGGTACTTCATTTGGCTAAAAATAGTAAGATAGGAGACTCGTACTTGTACCAGAATCACACAAAGATTAGAGTCTATGGCTTCCACCTGGCTCCATATAGATTGCCAAAGTATCTTCCCTTGAGAATTTTTGCCTTGGAATATTTCGGGCAAATCGTTAGCTCAGATGATGTCCACTTCATGGTTGCAAAGAAGAAGACCTAATTCAGCGTCAAAAGTGAACTGGGCCCTTTTATTTGCAATAATAGACAAGATGGACTAGAGGCATACAATATGTTATAGGAGTTGAAATTTACCAAGAGTTTTATGTGGCAATATGACGCTAATGGAGTAATAAGCAAAATGAGAACCAGGGTCAAACTAGCTCCTTATGCACATTATTCAATACCTGAAATTGAAAGATATGCCAACCAAAATGAATGGCTAGAAAACACTTTGGTAGATAAATATAGCACAATTATTGATGTTGAAAATTCTATGTATGATATTGAGCAACAAATTGACCTCAGTGAGTTCCTGCAGGATCTAGATCAAGGTCAAAGGATGGATGCTCCCTCTACATTGCAAACACCTTTGAATAAGGAGAAAAACATTAATAACAGAGAAGAAACTTCTAGTTCCCAAATGGAAATAGTGGATGAGCAAGCGAACCCCAAGAAAAGGAGAAAATTGAATCCTATTTCCAAACAGGAGGAACACAGTCAAGCATAAAGGGCGAGGCTAGAAACAGAGTTAGAAATAATGTTAGAGACAGTGCCAAACAAAAAAAGTCAGAAAGGAAAAGAGGCAATCAATGAACCCTCAACTTCTAACACTCAGTTGTTAGAGAGACAGAAGTCAACAGAAGTTTCTTCCTTTTTTAAACCAGCTAACAAAGAAAGAACCATCAAAGATAGATATAAGGAGATCAAATTAAGAAATGAAAAATTTAAAGCTGAGACATATGCTTAGTATTTCAAGCATTCAACTCCTAACTAGAGCAGACTAGTGCCTGCATTTGATATTGAGGAAGGAAAGATGCAAATGTCATATATGCATCCAACCGTGCTACAACCCAAATCTTCAACAGATTATGACAAGGCCACATTTGAAGTGTTGGCAAAGGAGATCCATCCCTTGGACCAAATAGAGTTTTACAAACAAGCTAGAAAAATGGTATGCTCCACCATGACTGGTAAGGCCATGGATGCATACAAGTTACAAGAGTCCTTAAATAATATAATTGCACAAATGAAGTTATAAAAGGCCTCTTCTCAGGCCAAGGATAACAAGATTAAATCCTTAGAAGACATGGTCATAGAAATGGGCCATGATCCTGCATATATTAAGGCAGTAGAACAATTGATCAAAAAGAAAAATGAAGATATAGCAGCTTTGAAGAAGCAGTTAAAACTCCTAGCTTCATTACACCCACAAACCACTGAGGTATTAGAGAGCCAAATTGACCATGAGGAAATGCTTGACCTGGTGTTACAATTGAACACCTAGCTAAAAGAAATGGAGAGAGAAATGAATAAGTTGATAAACTAGTCCAGCTTCCAAGAAGTTGCAGCCACTGTCATCCCAACAATCACCACAACAGTACCATCTAAATTGGCTAAAAAATTAGCTCCTACAACTCCATTGACCACTGCATTGCCTACAACAACACCATCTACTTCAGTAATAGGGTCGACAACAATATATTCTACAGGTGAAGAAGGCAATAAGTTGGCTAAAGCAATGGAAGAGATGTCCCTCAAAGCTATTGAAATCAGGAAACTGGAAGAGAAAGTAAATAGTTTGGAGACAGACTGTAAACTTGCTCAAATTATGAATAAAGAGGAATAACAAAGGTAGCAAGGTTAACGGATAGGATAAAGAAACAAGAAAAAGAAAGGAATCTAGGTGAGCCTTTGGGACAGGCAAAAGAAAAACTTTGGACCAATATCATTGACTATGTCGATGATATTTGGCCATCCATTTAAATATTTTTTAGGAGATTGACCTGGTTAAAGAGGCCATAGAGGCCATTCAAAAAGTTAAAACATAGCTGGAAGGGATGCCAGAAGAGGAAACTTGAATCATTAACTTTTTGAATTCTAAGAAAAATATGAACTACAACTGAATATTGATGATAGGATAGGGAAAATCCTAGAAGTAAAAATAATCCTTACTAAAAGGAATTTGATGTTGAACTTAGAGGACAAGTGTGTGACCATGCAACTTTCCATAGATAGATTTAAGTAAAAGTTTGACACTTTGATACATAAAGGTTTACCAAGTCCTTTTGGTAATTAACAATAAATTGATGACAAAGGAGGACTACGACAAGAAGCTTAGGGAAGTGGTCAAAGATCAAATCAACAAGCAGCCATCCACAACACAACAAAACAAGGGATGCCCTCTAGTAAAGTCATTTACCAAGCTTTGGAGATCTTGTTTTACCTCCAGCATGAGGTAAAACGCCTGTTTGTAAATAAGCCTACATTTTCTAAGTAGACAAAGGCTGATGAGGTCTTTAGAAAGCTGAAATACATTAAGTTACCAACTGAAGAGAGATGGGAGCAACTAATTGACTTACTTTAATTCAAAGTAAGTCCAACAATTAACCCAGTTTGGTAAAAGCAGAATGGTGAAAGTTAATGAGAAGTTGTCCTAGTCAAATAGTATTAGAGTCAAAGAGTATCAGTGAAAGAAGATAAGTCGAAGAGCATCTGATGACAACTAAAAAATCAATCAGCTAAATATCAAAAGAAATAATATATAATAGTGCCAGAAAGAAATCAGCTAGAAAGGTGGCATTACCTTTTTAGAATTAGATATTTTTTCCCTAAAATAAATCCCAAGTCAATTTGGGATATTTTGTAAACAATTATGTATAAATACTTCACAATTCGAAGTATGTAGGGTGGATTTTACTAGACATTTCTATAGACATTTTGATGAGAAGACCCAAAGGGTTATTGTATTATTTGTTGAGCCAGCAAGCTGGATTGATAAATAAAGATCAGATATTTCAAAGGATTCATGTGTTGAGAAAACTTCATAGAAGTATTCCCATGTGTTATTATCATTTTTCTCAAGTTATTCGTAATGTTTAATGTGTTTCTAAATCTAAATGTTATAACTAGGATAATACTTTAGAACTTGTTTAATTACACTATATCTTAATAGTTATACATTTACATGTTTTATGTTGATATCTAAGTTAAGGAATTATTTCTCCTTGGTTTAGATTGATTTCTTGAATGTCCAGGTTAAAGGATTCTTAATTACCCTTTGATCCCGATTACCTCTTCATTCGTCATTCATTATTCAGTCTGAGAACCCTTAATTTCTCTCTCACCCCTAATGAAACCCTTTCACCCCTCTGTCTCAAAGATCTAAAAAAACGTTCTGTTATCTTTCCCTTTGAACATTCCCTTTAGTGATTTAATCCATTTTTTCTTCCTTATGGTTTGACTCGACATCAGTCTATCCATTTGTTAAAGTGATCCTGCCACCCAATCTCAAATACAAATTAAAAACCCCTAGAACAATCATAACTAGCCTAAAATCAAAACAAACAAAGTTAAATCATACAGAGAGAGCCCTCTCTAAGTTTAGGTTGGCTAGAACCTATGCTCCAAAGTTGGTTAATAGTTACCTCAGTAATTTCTTTCTTCTGACAACTTCTAGAGAAACTACTGAGTGATAACACAATGTGCTACATGTATAACATAATCATAACAACATATAGACATATAATACCTAAGCACATAACCATGTAACCATCAGTCTAGTTAGAGTCTAATCATCAATGCATGACCATATCACTACACATACCATGATCTCATGGATGACAACAACAACCATACTAGCGTACACTGAAAATAAGCAAGCATAAACAACATGTAACCAATCATACAATGAGGATGACATATTTCATAACAACAACATCCTCTTCCACATGGCGACATCGCTGTAACCATCACTAACACCATGCATACGAAACAAGCACATAGACCACAATTATGATTAATCACATGTGAAAATGACATGAATGCATGACCAACACACTGCCCATCCTATCCTAGGGGTGAACCATGCTCTAATACCACTCTGTAACACCCTCCTCCCATATCTACCCAAGTAACTATCCAATCAAGGTAAACATGTGATGAGAGGCTACTATGATTGGATTCAACCTCTTATGTGACCTTAAGGAAGTGGAATCGATGGATACACAACATACATACCTTCCACATCAGCTACAGGACTCGTAGGAACCATCCCAACCACTCAAGTAGCTATTCCCTAGGTCCCATTGAAGTTTTTAACCACTTGGCCTCTGGACACTCTCATGTTATGGGCCTTCCAGCATCCAAGAGGCTCTGTACACTCTCGTGACAAAGCATGCTAGCCTCTAGGGACTATTTTACTCAGTGTTGTGCCAACATCCCCGATATTTGAGCCACCTTTTCAGTCCTAGAGCTTAGGTTACTATGCATAATTGACTGACACCTTCATAGCAATAAGATAACAAGGAAATAATGATGAAAAGTAAATACTTGAACAAGCCCTTAACCAGACCCCTACTAGCCATGACAGACATTTCATCAAACATATCACAAATATGTAATCTACAGGTCTAAACAACATATTTAAGTATAGTGATCTCATACTTATCTGAGAATTGCTTAGAACCATTATTCCCTCATATCATTTACTACATTATCAACTATGAGGTCATAGATACATTTTCCACTCATTTACAAGTAAACAAATGATGAGAGCCATACATAGCCATTGTTATAAAACACATACATAACCAACATAATAGCAATAAAAATGCCAATGAAATCACAATGAGATGATCCACATATAAACTAGTATAATACTCATAGAAATATAAGCAAAAATGACCTCATATTGATGATGAAAAATCCAAACCTGGGATAGGACTACCACGCTCCACCTGACCTTAGAATGGTTGAGTCAAATCTGTCCTCAACCATTCGCCCCCATGCCATATTCCAACCATGAATGCGGGACTCAAACCAAAAGAACCAACTAGGGTATCCCGAGGCTAAACCACCTCACCCTCATCAATTGAAACTAGGCTATACCGCAATCCATCCCGTATCACTAGGCCAACACAATGAACATGTAATAATAGGGTTTACTATGATCTCCACTAGATCACTATTCCAAACACGCATGGATGCCACTAGATTTCTCCACCTACACCATGAGGAATTTTCTTGTCTCCTAGTCTCTCAAGTTTTATCGCAATCCACAGTCTGATCTAGGGATCACTAGGCCCTAAAGTGATACACCACCCTTTAGGATTTACTGTATATCCTATCATTCACCGACAATAATTCCTAGGCCTAATCAAGGGAAACCACGTCTAGGCTTTACCGTATATCCCAACATTCACCGACAAGGATTCCTAAGCCCACTAAGGCAACACAATCTTGGATTTAACACAACCCACAGTCTGGCTTAGGGGTTACTAGGCCAGTGGATTTACCATGATCCAAAGTCTAGTTTAGGGACCACTAGGCCATCCGCTCTATCATTCAACGATCCACCTCTCTCAGCCTCGAATCCATCCAACAATATACATCATCCAATACATGACAAACCCATCACACCATGGCTATCCAAAAATGGAAAGGTTAGGGTAAAAACACTATCACACCTGGAAAAACCCATGCCATAATAACAAAAGAACCACATGCAATACCATGGATACCAAAGCTATCATGGAAAATACACATGCAAATCGATACCTACAAAGAATACTTCTATAGCTTCTTGATGCTGCTCTTCCTTGCTTGATCTCTGCTTCTTCTTGCATTCTTTTCCTTTGTTGATCCAATGCCAAAGTGCTCCAAGAAAATTCTAAGGGTCCAAGAGTGAGATAGACACAAAATAACGAGAGAGCTCCAATATTTTACTTCAATTTCCTCCTCACATGCAATATGTGACCTTTCACCTTCCCTTTCTCCTAATTTCCATTATTTTCATAAATAAATGTGCAATAATGCCATTTTGCCTTTCCAAAGACTTAGCCATTTATTTTTCCAATTTCCTTAGCCATAATGCACCAGTGAACACCCACACTAGGATTTTTTTCCCAACATTCCGCTTGAAATAAGTGTCCCAACAAGCGTGGTTATTATTTTTCTTTTATTAATTTTTATTGCATTAAATTTTCACGAGGGTGTTACAAATAAAAAGTAAATTGGATTATGTTCAATATTAACACTAGTTTATAATTAATTGTGAATAATGTGAAAAACAATTGTTGTGACATGTCACGTCGCATAATGAAATAGTTAAGTTTTGTATGTGCCATCAACTATTCATATACAAATCTGGACATTCACACAAGGAAACATTATTAGCAAGCTGATTTTTGGGTGCGTCAAAGAGTTGATTTGACATCATTTTCCACGCACTAACATGATGATCCTTTTTCTTTTTAATGTTGATGTAATACAATCTTTTCGCATTTTATTTTAGTATCTTGCTATAATATATAGTATTTAGTATTTTATTATTTGAGTTCATAATTCTTGCTTATGCTAATTTTAGTTTTTTTATTATAATTTTAATCTTATTAATAAATTGTGGTTGTTTTATTTTATGAAAGTTGTAAGTTTTACAATATGTACTATTTAGTTTTATTAGTAGGTTTTATGGTCACATGTGAATGTGTTCATGCAAATGTGATATATATATATATATATGCAATTTTAGTTGGCAGATTTCCAATGCAGGATAACAACTTTTTTTTACCATTTCTCAATATTATCTCTTTATAATAAAGTAGAAACATTTTTTGATTTTAAAGTATGATTCTATGATTTTGATTCCAACATCCACATACTATAAGTTCAAGGTCATTAGCAGTATTGTATGGCTACTAAAAAACGCATTGCTTATCCATTCATGTATGTGATCCAGCTGGATGTTGGTGGCCACCCACCTATCCCATTTGTACCCCCACGACTGTCTCTTTCAGTTTTTCAGTTTCTGTAATTGTAGCACAATTTACTATTTTTAGCAATTTTTCGGGTCCTGAACTTCTGGAGCCATTTTGAAGCCCTAAACGACGTTTTTTGGGAAATATGGGAGCAACATGGGTTCATGGACCAATCTTTCTCTTTCCAAAGTTATATTTCTCGGATAGATCTTTCTAATGAGCTATTGTACGGGTCAAACGGAGATCGGGTGCCAAAGTTATGACCCCGGGAAATTGATGTACCAATTTACCCAAACGGGGCCCACAATTTGGTGTTTCATCTTCTAGGGTTATGTTTTGGGATGTTAAAGGTTTTCCATTGTTTCTCGACAATAAACAGGCCTTTGAGCCTCATTGTAATATAGTTTAGAGGCATGTAGCCACCACATCTCTTCTCAAAGATAAAGCTACCGTCGCCCTAGCTGGTTTATTTCCATTTTTGTTTGTAAGCATATTTCAGTATTTTACATTAATGAAATGAAGTGTTATTTCCACTACATCTCCGTGTTTATGGTTATCTCTATAGTTTGTTGCATTCTTGTTTAAATCCGGATCAGTGTGTCTTTATTGTTTTTTGGCTCTAATTTAACTATATGTAAATAATCTTAGAGTATCTACAATGTAGACCTTGTTCAAATGTGGAAGTTGGTTCATACCTTTCAAAGTTAAATAATTGAACTAAGCCATAGGAAACACTAGCTATGTGGCCCTATTATATGAAGTCGGTAGAAACATGTACATGTTCTCATTAGAAACAAAAACATTGTACACACTTACTAGATACATTATCAAAATAAAGCACATGGAAATGAATATAGTAGTAGTGAAAGAGAAGATGAAATATCAAAATAAAGGTTTGTGACGTGACAAAATGAAATTAATTAAAATAGGGGAATTAAAAAAGAAGATATGGTAAATAAATAAATCTTCATTAAAATTTTAGTTAAAAAGATAGTAATATAGAAGCTATGGTGAGAATCGATGAGAAAACAAGATTCTACCATTAGATCAATGATTACATAAAACAATAATCTGTAAGGAGTTAGAAAAATATAAACTTGTAAAAATATATGTGCTTACTTTACAAACAAGAAGAAATTTAAGGTGAGATGCATGCAATGATATATTGTGTTATATATAAACAAGATAAAAGAAATCAATTCAACTTGGATATTTTATAGCTTATATAGGTTATTGATTTTGGTTTAAAAAACAAAATAAATAGTAATGTTAAGGTTTTTCTAAGAACATATTGTAGGTAGAAACATCCTTAAGATAAAGGTCATAAAAGATGAAAATGTACAATATTCTAGTTCTTGGTCTCATAATCCTGTAGTGTCTCTCATGTACATAAATAAAAAATAGTATTTTTTATTATTATGTGTTCATTTTTTCTGGGATATAATCATGCCATCTTTATGTTACATTATGTATCTTCCTTATAATGAGTTCTATAATGCGAAACTAAATGAAAAAAAAATCTCCTTTTTTTCAAGTTAATGAACCATAATTCATGCTTATATTATTTATGATAATTAATTTACATTTTTTCAATTGTAAATGTTTTTTTTTCAATTATTTTATTAAATTTTTAATCAATTTTTTTCTAGTTATAAGTTATGTATCATTAAAACCTTAATTTGGAAATTATTTGGATGGTTTACCTTTATCTTAATATATCTCTGAGATTTATCCCTTTTGAATCTAAAAAATTGGCTTATAACAGTTGTATGCGTTTGATAGAAATTTGATGTTCCAAGTGAAAATTATGAAATTTCCCAAAACTTGTTGATTTTTTACTTCCCAAAAGTGTACTTGTAAAGTGTGGTATGTATCCAACTCTTTAAAGTTGATTCTAAAATTTTTACCTATGGTACCTACTTATATCTCCTCAGATATATATATATATTATATATTATATATGAAAATTTCACAGTTTTAAGTGCACCCAAAAAATATTATAGTGAAAATGCTAAGATCACTTAATTAAGAGCTATCAAAAATATGTTGAAGCCCTCTTCCTTACATGCACATATCATAATAAAATCTACATCAAATTTATCTAGATTTTAGAGCTATGATAATCAACCTACTCAAAGCATAAGCATTACCTTTGGTTGTTAGAGTTTCAACCTTGTAGGTTTTAACCCCGTACAGAAACTACCTGCATACGAATTCTAAATCATAGGAAAAATAAAAATGCGAGAGCATAACACATAAAACACATATACACAGAGATTTCCCACTGGATCTCAAAACCGAGACTACCAGCTTGATTTTTCATTCTACTCCTTTCAATGTTACAATACATATTTATACATGCCGAAGCATCCAATACCATGGACCGAAAAACCATCGCGTCCAAAACCATGGACCAAAAACCATAGGTAGGTTCGCCCAGCCTAATATAGGGTCCAAAAAAAAAATTTCTCGGGGCCCTGCC
>APFE030087881.1:0-17121 GCA_000404065.3 Pinus taeda
TTTTATTTGTATGTCTTATTCTTTTGGTTTGGTTTTATTATATTGTTTTCTTGTAGGTTGGTTTTATTTGTTCTTGTTTGTTTGAAAAAATCGGGATTTTATTGAAAAAATCCGGATTTTTTAAAAAATGAATATTTTTGAATTTTTTTTAGTTTTGCCGACTTTTTCGAAAAACTCCCGACTTTAACGACTTTTTCAACTTTTGGACCCTTGCCGATTTAATCCCGACTTCGACTTTTTCCACATTGGGACTTAGGACTCCCAAGGAAAGATATAATCAAGTCTAAGACCTCCTAAGTGTCTAACCAATTCACCCCCAAAGGGATGTATTAATCAAGTGAAGAAGAATGTAGTTACTACAAGCATATTCCAGATTTGGTCTAAAGTGTTCTAAGATTGAGTTAGGGGGTTTATCAAGTAACAATCTCATGCAAAACAATCCCTAACCACTCAAATCTAAAAATTACCAATGGTTGTTGTAAAACTTGCATAGAAGATTGGAAATTACAATAGCAAACATATTACAACAGCAATGTAATTTAGCATTCAAAATGAGTTTTAAACTAGTATAGAATTTAGATAGCGCTAAAATTGATCCATAAACTGCCATGGATATTCCATTGGACAATTTGTCACAACCATCTAATAAAAGTATACTGAAATATAAAATATATACCATGAGGGTTGATTTTCTTTATATTTTCTATATTTATTAAATTATTGTTTTCTACTTATTCATGCAATATACAAAATGTGGAAAATAGAGAATTAATAAAACAATCACTCACAAACCAACATAACACCAAGATTTGACCTGGGAAAGCTTTTCAAAAGAAAACCCAACTTGAAAGTGAGGTTGCTTTGGTCTCTCTTTCTATGAATGGAAATGGTGCAAATACAAAAAGTGAGACCTGTGGCCCATGGGCTGCTACAGAACACAAACTGTTTCTGTTATGCTCTCTCTTTATGCATTCTTAGATACTTTGCTCTACTATGAATCAAAATGCACTAAAATAGAATACCTTGTTAATTTGGCAGTTCAGTGACAAATTCCAACCATGGGACTAGATTCCTCTTTTTGAGAGGATCAATTTTGACTATTGAAGCACTCAATTTCGACAAAGGAAAGCATATTTTTGAATTAAAATCCCACAAGTGCCTATTTGAGTAGGTCGGCCCTAAAGCAAATTGACACCATTGGAAGGCTATAAATACAAGGGACCTCAACCTCATTTGGACATCACCATGAAACATTCTTCTATTCTCTTCCTTGGTTTGGCTTGCATAGGTCTGAGGCAAGTTTGCGGAAATTGGTTGGCACAAGTCCGAGATTATAGGGTCCGAATCTCACGTGTATTGCTAGGGTTTTGGATCACAATCGCAGGCTTGTCAAAGGCAATTTTCGACTATAGTCGTAGGCTTGTAGGTTAAAGGTAGCCACTGGAAGCTCTCAGTCGCATGCATGTCTCTTCGTTCATGCGACTGGAAGCTCTCAGTCACACGCATGTCTCTTCCTTCATGCAACTGGACTCTAAAGTTTGATTTTTCAGTTGATCGAAGTTCTCACCAGTTGACTGCAGAGTTCGACAGTTGATTGTAGACGGTGGCAGTTAATTACAGGCTCCTGAATCAGGGTTTTGATTATTGGCATGGTTGGGTTCATCTCATGGATATTGTTTAGTTGATTTTTTGCTAGATAGGTTTATGGTTGAAGATATGGATCATTGAACTCTCTTTTTTTTGAATCATTCAATGACAATCTAATAAGAAGAAGAATTTGAAAGGGTTTTCCCCATAGTGGGTTTTGCCCTGGTCTTCGACCAATCTTGGTGTCTCTATGTGTGAATGCTTTTCTTCTATTGTTCTTTTATGTTTCGCAACATTGATGATGATATTGTTCTTTCCACATAGTTGCATATGTTGTCGAATAATGATGTAAATATGAATAATGATATGATGCCATGGGGTGAATTTAAATATGGAAATAATGAAATGCAATTATCAAAGCAAAGAACAGTCTAGCCCTAAAGAAAAATTAACATGGTATCAGAGTTGGCCTGAAGAAAAGTCATTGAAGATCACCCCTATGGAGACACCTTTGATAGAAGCAAAAAAAGATGGAGGAGACCTAAAATAATGCTAGGGTTTGAAGGAAACCCTAGGAAATTTTGTGTATTAGGGTTTGATAAATATTATGAGGTTAGGGTTTGAGAGAAAACTTCGTTTATGTAAATGACTTGAGATATGCAATCTAAAAATCCTAGCATGATCAATGTGAAGATGTTCTAGCACATATGACAGATTTGATGTATCCTCTAGATTGGATAGTCTCAATTCGGCCTTGGTTATTGATGAAGTTGATGAATATATATTGAAGGCAACAAGTGTTATATGGACAATGGATAGTCATGACTCTTGAAGGTTGGGTCAAGAGGGAGATCTCCTCCCATTAAAAGATAAGTAGTTTTCGATTTATGTTTCTTCTTTATGTCTTTACTTTTGTTTAGATTTATTGATTTGATTATTACTTATACTTCCTACATGTATATGTGAGTATTTGGACACTTGTAACGTCTTGATGAGACGTGATAAGTGGATCCCTCTTGAGGATCTTCTAAGATGCAGGAAAATATGACTAGTGCAGGAAGAGAAGAGCTATAGTTGCCCATGACAAGGAAGTTGAAAAAGTGCTCTCGCTGCTAATGTCAAATTAGAAGGTGCATATACTACAAGGTATATATGATGCATTGTTTCAATATTATATTTCAATTGCAATATCAGATGGCAAGATAAGCCCTAAGGTATGATGAGTATCACCTTCATAAATGGCTCATGCATGCATATGAAAGTAAGTTTGATTCACAGTACTTATGATGAGATGGTGCACTTGGTATTAGACAAGTATCTTACACTCTACTCATCATAAAGCTACATTGATTTTTGATATATTGGTATACTTGATATTTGACATGCATCTTTCATTATAGACACGATTGATTTCATATAGAAGGCTAGCTCATTGATTCTTATATATGGTAGCTTGATACTATTGACAATGCTTGTGATAAGCATGACAACCTTGATGATAGCAGTGTAACAATAAGATTGATATTCAGGATCTTCTTGTTGACCTTGGTTAGCTTGGTAATTATGACACGCGGTAAAATTGGATGCCTTGACTTGATGGTTAATGATAAAGAAGTGATGAAGTGATCATAATCCTTGAAGTATGATAATACACTTGTCAGCTGCCCTAATCATATGATTCTAACCCTCGAAGAAAGTTTGATGTAATGATGAAATAATTGATGCTGAGATGCTATGACCATGATGGATATATGTTTTAGAATCTGATATAGCTTGATTTTATAATCTAATAGTTTTGATACATGACAGTGTTATAGACAGGTTGATAACTTGAATAATGATGACTAAAGTGGCTTCCTATTCATAGAGAGAATCTCTCCATAAGATCCCTACACCTATTATCATTTGCATATATGTATAGAAGATTCTTTATTGTTGAAGTAAGATTTTTGATTAAATATCTGATGTTGATAGTCTATAGCAAGTTTTGGTTTGAAAAGAGAGGGTTTCCCTTAGATTAAACCCCAACCGCTTGGAAGGAATCTCATCAGTGCGCTATAAGCCTCACAACTGCACGAAAGAAAGCCTATGGGTGCGATTATGCCTGTAAGTTACACAATTTGAAGCTTTATGCATAAATCAGGAATGCACTAGGAGTATGACAATCCTACAGATATGGGAGCAAACAACAGAAAGTTCTATGAGCAGGGAAGTTTGAAAGTTTGACTTACTATAATGTGAATATGTTGACTAAACTTGTGTTTGCAGGTGACCGGAATATGCATATCAATATGTCATTATGATTTAATCATTGAGGCCAGTGTATGACAATATTTGATAACAGTTGCAAAGGGATTGATATAGATAAGCAGTGTTTGGAGTTTGACATATTGCTTGATAATTCATAGAGATGCTTTAGAACTTTGACTTGATATGTTTTGGGTTATGTACTGATTGAACTCACTATAATAATAAATTTGGGTTTTGACCTGTTGACTAATGATTTGACTTGATATCTGATGATTTGCCTTGACGACAGTGCTATGTGAGCACAATAATTTCTAGTGAGTAATATTGGTATTCGATAATGTTTTTATATTGGCTTCATTGGCTTTGGCTCATTGGTTGAAGTATATACAATTGTGATTTGGTATGATAAATGGATGAAACTTATATGACGTGTCCTTGACTTATGCATTCATATTTAGTGACAGAAATGATTCATGCTATGATCATAAGGATGGCTTGATAAAGGTTGATTAGATAGTACTTGGTAAATAAAAGGTTTTCGTAACTTGGTATTTGGATGTAAGCTCTACCTGACATTTGGTCCAAAGAGTTTGTCACAATGATATTGGAAGAAACTTTTATGAGTTTGATATTTACTTTGATTTGGCATCTAAGGCTTGATACGCTGACTTAGTTGATTTGATAGCATAGTATTGATTTGTGTAAGGCTGAGCATATTGGTTTGGTCAAGTGTTATGTTTGCATAAAGCATTATATGAAGAAAGTTTCCCGACCCTGGTATGTTTGTATTGACAATTATATGGTGAAGTGAGGAAGATGTGCCAATCCAAAACTCTACTTCAAAAGTGGTCTAAGGTATGGCTTTGATTTTGGTTTTATATGCTAATGGTCTATTTGTGATAGGTTATGAGCCTCTGATGATCAAAGTAAGAGGGAGTTGGCCTCTGAAGTTTTGAATGGCGAACCATGGTATGATGAATTACATTCTGAAGTTGGGAAAAGAAAAATCTATATCGTGAAGCTACTGAAGAGTTGTTGGAAAATGGAAATGCCAATCCTTGTACACTGATGGAATTTTGAAGAAGTTATGAAGAGATGTTATTGAATCTGACGTAGCAAACAACAGTTGGTTGAAGCATTGATGTTCCGTGAGAACACCCATCCGTATATATATATGTTTTGCATAGAATCTGAGTCAATTCATGATTGAGCCTCTTCATACAAATTGAGTTGCTGCCAAGCACCCTTAGAGATATTTGCATGGGATGATCAATTTTTGGTCTGAGATATTTTTCCTATGATATGTGATCGCATGGATATTTAATGTTGTTATTGATAAGATGAGTGCATTTGGGTGTTTCCTTAGTATGAGATCTGCCATGATATTTTTGGATGAGAAGTCCGTAGCTGTAAGCACGACCGAGGTTGAGTATGATGTTGCTAGCATGGCTAATTGTGAGGTAGTTCGAAGAAGATCTTTAGAGAATTGTTTGGGTAGGTTCTTAATATGACAAGGATACATTGTGATAATAATGAGTGGGATCTAATTGGCAGAGAATCTCGTATATTGCTGAGAATGAGATGTCTTCATTGAGACAGTGCTACTATATGAAACAAGATTAGGCTTGTGGTTGGCACCTCTATGAGAGGGAGGATGAATAAGGTATCCTTTTTGTGATATATATTTGTTCTAATATAATATTTGATTTGATGTCCTGCATGAATAGGAGACTACTTTTATTATGACATGATGATTAAGATGATACTAGATATGAGCACGATGATATGTTTTTGATCTATAGAGAGTAGGACTGATGGAGAACACTGAGCTGAATCTCCCCCACGTCTTAGCTCCCAAAGTGAGGAATTGAGATGGAGGGCTCCTGGGGTTGAGGGATCTCTAGACAATAGGGTCGTAGATGTTGCTCCCCTAGCTGTTACCCATAGGATTGGAGATGTTGCTCCCTTATCTTGGTCTTTGCAAAGTATACCCCAGTTGGCATCATACCCACAAGCTGGGCTTGTTGGGAATACCGCTCCCTGTCTGTCCAACGGGTTGAGAGTGTACTTGGAGGTGTACAACCCAAGCTGATTATGATGCAGGTGTTCTACCACATGACTCTTGAGGGTCATTGTTGGGAAGATTAGTGGGAATAAGATGGATTGAGATGTGCTCCCCTATATCACCTGTTGCTCGATATGGGGTTGTAGATGTTTAGCTCCACCATGCGATTCCAAGTTGAGATGTGCTTCTCGATGAGATTTTTGGGTTGAGATTTGCTCCCCTATTTAGTTCTAGGTTGAGACTAAGCTCTCCGACGTGGTTTTAGGTTGAGATGTGCTCCCTGATGTTGTTTTGGATTGAGCTAGGCTCTCTGATGTTGATGTGGGTCGTAGAATGGACACACATGACATTGTGAGGCATTGGTACAAGTCACAACTTGACAATGATGACATGGATTTCATGATGAAGTGGCAATGCCAAGCTACTTCTCTTGCTGGTTTGTCTTCAATCTTCATGAGAGGTTTGTTTAGTACTTCATCTTCATGAAAGATTTGCTTTATTCTTCATCTTCACCCTCCAAGGGGCTAAATGGTATGGAGTCTTCATGTGGTCTTGATCTTTGGTCTTTTGTCGTAAACTGGTATTCGTTCATCTTCTCACTTGATGACCTCTTCATGGTTTCAACTTCACAAGTGTCTTTTAGAATAGTCTCCTTCTCCTCTCCGGGCATCATCTTGTCATGTCGAGATATAGTACCTGCAAGTAAAATCCACTCATGACAAGGCGACATCAGTTTATAAATCTCCTAGTCTAACTTGCCTCATGAAAAGCCTAATTGAGCTTGAACTGGGTGTTGGACTGAGAGGAAGACTCAAGGATTGCGTAGTGTTCAGTTCCAAGGGTTAGGAGTGATGGACTGAAGCTTGAGACTATGCAATCCACAGTTTTGGAGGCCTGGGCAAGATGACTGTGCAGTTGAGGAGCTCAGTGAGGCCATCTTGAGCCTTGAGACAGCGCAATGCGCAGTTCTGAAGGGAGACTGGTCAGTGGATTGCTTATTCCTTGATTCGGGGACAACTTGATGACTGAGACTGCGCAATGCACAACAAGAGATTGGTTAGGAGGTAGGATTACGCAATTTTTGAGGGAAGGGAGGCAATCCTTGAGCACTATGATTGCGCAATGCACAGTCCTTGGAGGCAGAAATTGCGTATTGTGTTGTTTCATGAGGAAAGGAATCAACTTGAGGCTTGCTACTGTGCAATGTGCAATTCAAGGAGGCTAAGTGAAGTCAAGGTTGGTCGGGTAGGAGGCTTTCCGAAATTGATAATGGGATCAATGGAGCAGATATGAAACCAAGGCAAGACTTGAACATGATCACACACTCAAAGTAATCAACAACACAACATAGAACACTCAACACATCATAAACAACATGATCCCCTTAATGCAACGACAAAACAATACTCTCCTCCAAGTGCGACATTTAGGGTACACTTTGCGACGACAATGACAGCACTTGTACGACAATGCTCAAGGCTTGGGGAATATGTCTAATGCATGCCTTTATGATGAATAGGGCAGACTAGTGCAGGAGAATGCATCAGAACTGCGCTTTAAGAATGTACAATTGACTTCCTTCGACTAGGTGTGACACTTAAGATACCCTTTACAACGATGGTGACAACACTAGTATGATAATGCATAAAAATTTGGGAATGGGTCTGATACATGTCTACATGGTAAATAGGACCCATTGGTACCAAAGTTGCCCCTTGAAATGAACCATAACTCTACCTTTTGTGATGTGCGATACTTCCCATGCCAAAAGATGACACTTGTGAAAGTAAGAGAAGAGTGCAAACAACACTTGCAAAGGCTCAAAGAAAGTGGAAGAAACACAAGCTAGAGCGAAGATAACATGAAAATGACACTTATCAAAATAAATGCAAGCAAAAATGACAGTTGCAAATGTGAAAGCGACACTTGAGAGAACAAAGGTGCGCTAGAGCGACAGTTGAGAATACTCACCGAAATGAAAGTGCAATACAATCGAAGTGAAGGAAATTGTCAATGGAGAGTCCGCACTAATTGTCAACATGTATTGCACAGTGCACTGTGCTTATGGATTGCACAGTTACTGTCACTAGTGATTGCACAAGCCTCGCCTTCAAGAGTTACGCAATGCCTATTTAAGCTTGTATCAAAAGAAGTGTGTTTGTGAATTCATCGAAGATAGAACATGTGTGAGCAAGTGACTTTGACACTTAGAAGAAGACTCAATACTTTACAAATCATTAGATGGCCGCAAAGTGACCATAGAACGATAGATCACAAGATCCTCACTGGGCTCCAAAATTCAAGTGTAAGCAAACCTATGGAGGGTGTTTGTCACAATGAAAACACTTGGTTATTAGGTAGTGTCAAGGCGAGCCTGGGGGCATGTTAGGTCGAGTGGTGCAATCATCAAGAATCCTCTGTGCTAGGTCAAAGAAGATCATCGTCTTGGGTCCTAGGGGTGCTTTGGGACATGCATCATCTGCTCAATTCATCACAATGCCCAACACTCTGATGTAATTGGGAAATGTTGTGTTTGCTAAGTCATCAATCTCTTTGGAAGGCCTAGGTACCTGTGTATTGGGTCCCCTCAAGGCCCGGGCTACAGTGGACCACCTGACAAAACTAAATTAAACTTCAGCGAAAGCAACCATTCATTAGAGACTAAGATCATATAAGCATCTAAGTGGACCAAACAAATATGGTAAGGGCATATTAATACTTCAAACTTGGATCACCTTTTGATATCTAACTAGACCAAGTCTCGCAAAGGTGTCCCCTACCTTGATAGAGGTGGCTAATGATCAACCCTATTAGGTGCTTCTGATCCCCAAGGAGAGGTGACACTTCCAAGGTCAACCCCTCAATCAATAGGTGTTAGTGCAAATGGGTGGTAATGGAGGGGAAAAGGTTTCATGGCCAAGTGCCATGGTCAGGGGGATCAATTGATGGGAAGTCCACATCCTGAGTGTAAAATGTAAAGGGGGGAGCAATCGTGGAGGCATGATTTACCTTGCTTGGCCAATGTTTTCCACCCTTCTAGTGTGCCTTTTACTTCTTTCTTATAGTTATTTTAACTTTGGGTGCATAGCTCAAGGGTTAGAGTTTACTCTTTATGATATAACATTTAATTTTAACCCTTAATATAAGACAATTAATTGCTCATCAGGGTTGGCACATGAAAGAGTTCCTTTTGATGAAATGGAGCATCAAGTGCTCAGGAATCAGGTGATGGCCAAATGAGGAGGGTAGAGCTCATGCTAGTATTTTGCCTATGTGCTATCTTATGTTTTGACTGTCTTTTGCATTTTGATTTTCTTCTTTTTCTTGTATTGTGGCCATATTATGCTTTTTAATTTAGCTGCATCAACCTACAAGGCAACATTTCCTAGCCCTACATAAGGATATGTGAATAGGAGGGCGCCAAATTCGAATGAACCAATGACAAGTTAGATCCAAAGAGTGGAGGTGGTATAAGCGGCTTGTAATGTGGCATGGAAATTGTCAAGTATGATGTAGAGGAAAATGAACATGCCATATCAATCCGAGTTTCCCAAGTAGTGCCCCTCCTATGACCCTAAGGCATCAAGGGAAGTCCCACTGGACTAGGGCTAAGGATTGACCCCCTTGGTAACATGAGAGAATAGATTTATAGTCAAGACCGATCAATCTTCTAGATCACCCCTTTATCCATACTTAATGCCTAAAACAAACAAGTATAAGCACTTGATTGCAAAATGATCAAAGTAACCCTTGTTCATCCAAGAGGAAATGTCGAATGGTGAGAGGTATGTGGTTGATGCAGGTGGCAGAGGCACATGGTATATTTTTATCGAGAAGTCAATGTCAAGGGCTGTGGGTTGGCTGGCTGTCAAATGTAGTAGAAAAGTTTTCTCCTATGGGGTTACCCATTTTGGTGGGTAACACCCTTCTCCAATAAGATTTTTCCTCGAAGCTTTGCTGTTAAGGGTGTTACATGTGCTGAAACTAAATAATAGGATTTCCCTATATTGCTACATTCTTCTTGCCATTGATGATGATCCATCCATCCAAATTCAGTCCTTTTCGGTCTTAATCCTTAAGGGTTGGTCGTTGCATATTTTTTTCTTCAATCTTTCCTGTTGATTCAATGTATTGTTTTTGTGACTTCTAGTTGTTGGTCTTTGATAATATTTGGTTGAATAATAATTCTATAATGCCGTATTTGATGAATATTAATGAATATTCCAAATTATTCTTTGATAATGGTCATATTGATCTTCTTGTCTTCCATGAGATCTTTCCTGGTAATGAGGATGTCGATATGGTTTCACATTTGATGGGTTTCTCATTTTGAAGCTTCCCACAGACAAAATTATTGTTAAAATTCAAAGATGACTTGTTTGAAAGGGATTTGGGGTCTAATCACAAACTACAACTTCCACATGGTATACATTTGAAATTATAGTGAACCAAAATCTAAAATTTCGACCAGCTATACTTGATTTCTATCTTGAGTATCCTCAAAATTTTAATGTTTGAAGCTTTCCAAAAAAAATTATAGTGAAAATTCTAGGATTACTAGTTTGAAACCAATTTAGGACCAATTAGAAACCCTAAATTCCAAAGGGTGTATCTTTGAAAGTGTAACAAGCTAGAATCTAGAATTTTGACCAATTGTACTTTGATATTTTGCCTTGATCTCCTCAAAATTTAGCTGTCTAAAGCTTCCAAGAAAAAAAGTTATAACAAAAATGTGAACATGACTTGTTTGAGACTAATTTCAGGATTAGTCACAAAGCCTAACTTCCATAGACTATATCTATGAAAGTATATTGAACTAGAATCAATTTTGACTATTGGTACTTTGCTCTATCTCCTTAATCTTCTCAAAATTTCGTGACCCGAAATTGCCTAGAAACAAAGGTATTGTGAAAATTCCACATTGGCTCGTTTGAAGCAACAAAACCCTTGGATCATAGCTTTGATACCAAATGTTATAGTCCAAATACATAAAAACCAGAAGTGCACACCATGTACACCAATGTGAGCGCGGAGAACAACTCCAAAATCGACAATAAAGATAAGTTACACATTGCACATGTGGCCCCTTCATCAGTAGGTCCACCCTATTACATATACATTTACACATTACATGTACTTTTATCCCCATAATTGTCCCCTTGGGGTCATACGATATACATTTAACCCAACACATACCCCCCTTGGGTTTATAACATTAGGTATCATCTTCAAACATCACTCTAGCCAAGGAATTTATGCAATTTGCTAGGTTTAGGTACGGAAGGATCATCATTAACCCTTATTAGATCTGTCAATATCCAAGAAGAGGAATATTCCCATTTTGGAATAAGTGCAATGACATTTGATATGGTTTGGGGTTTACTTCATGGGTGGTGTTAACATGTAGGATTACATAAGATATTCATCCACATGAGTGCCTTTGTAGAGGGAGTGCTTATGCATTGAAGTACCCTTTCCTCGACATTGTGTCTTACTACTCTTTTCTTGCCTTTTTTCTTGTATTCTCTTTTCTATTACATTGTTGCACAAAGTCCCTTTTTCTTGTATATATGTTTTATTGCATAGGGGTTTGAGATGATTTAATTTAATCCTTTTTAGTTGTGTTTCATTTCACGGTATTATGAAGCATGAACCTTTTTGTGATACACATAAAAACCAACCCAAAAGAAAGGACAATGGAGGAGGGATAGAGGGAGCATGTTACATATGGAAAGGGAATTGGGCACATTACCCCTATGAAAATCCTCCATTGGTATCCTTTCTACACAAAACTGGCAACACTTGACTGAGAGATTGATGATGACCACCAAGATGAAAAATGTAAAAGATATAAATTCCAGGCATCAGAATTCATTATCTAATTTAGCCCATGATCACTACTTCTATGTCAAATACATTAGGTGTTCACTCTTTATATGCAACAATGGACAAATGTACCTTGTGTGTCGGTGCCATATTAAATGAGTGAGCTGAGCATGATATGAGAGGCATCTATGGGCAATAGTTTGTGGATATTTTTGAATGTCATCATCAGGACCACTGTCTATGATGTGTATCATTGAAGAAAAAATATCCTCTTGTTACCACTAGATGTGGGGTGGTAACAAGCATAAAACAACAATGCATTTACTCTCTCTCAAAAATAGAAAACCCAACAGTACAAAAGTGGTGGACATGGATTGTCTTAGACCAAGTTTCCTAGACATCTTACCTCAGCCTGGATGCCATGTTTGATTTGTTGATTCCTAGTGTTCTGTTCAGCCATATTCGTGAATTGTGATATGGGCATGAAACAATAATGTAGATATTCATTGGGAAGAATAGAAAACCCATGAAATCAAACATGCAAGAAGAGAAGGGATTTTTGTGATGTACACATGCATGCCATATTTTATTTTCAATTTTAAGGTACAAAATTGGTGGGGAGTGATCATTTTAGACCAAGTCTCTTAGGGTTACAATAAAATTATACATATATAGGTGAGGGATCACGTTTGTCCATGTCACCTTTGAATTATTTATAACGAGATGGAAAAATCAAAAGATAAAGTGAAAAGTGTAATTTACTATTATCACACTTTGATTTTGTTGATGGGACACACTTTCCATTGAAGGAGTGATTTGAAATGGAGCGGATTAGTAATGCTGTGCTAATTCCCCATTCAGAATAAAACCCAAGATGGTTATCATTTGCTTATCAAGTGCTTATGGATTAACCATTTTTGCTTAATTAACTGTTCCCATGAGAGTTTCTTATGTAAATGTTATAAACAATTTAACATAAAACATATGCTGAACAACAACAAAATAACAACAAAGAACATCAAAATACAACACACAACACAAAGATTTGATGAAGAGTTCCCCCCTCTTGGGCTACGTCTCCTTGGTCTAGCTTTCAATGCTTGGGCCTCTCTATTATGCTCAAAATTACAACAAAAGTGTGTTTACAATGCTCAAATGCCTCTGAAACCTGTCTCAATAAGTTCAAAATAACCAAAATTGCTAAAATTGATTATTTTTGCAACCAATTTGGATAAGAACTGAAGAAGTTATGACTTCTCCTAGTTTTCTCACTATTCGTTCCACAATTTGCTCCACATTCAGCATGATCCTACAAATTAGCCCCAAAAGTCGCTAATTGGGTGAAAATTTTGCCGCGCGGCGGGCTATAATCTGTTGGTCGAATCGCAAATCACAATCGGCCAGGATCGGCGGGCGTAAGGTCTGTGAACATGGTGGCGGTGTGAGATTGGGATGTGCGCAGACTCGACGGGAGTATTAACTGGAGCCTATAACCTTATCGCATTCGGGATATCGCGATCGATGAAAAACTAATGGTTTTGGATATGCGGGACTGTGCAGTATTGTGATTTGTGATTGCAATATCGCATCGCAACCTTGATCTCGTAGGGGGCCGATTCTGTCGTACTTCACTCCCTTCGCCGATGTGCGATTGCGATAACGCGGGACTGTGCAGTATTGTGATTTGCGATTGCAATATCGCATCGCAACCCTGATCTCTCAGGGGGCCGATTCTGTCGTACTTCACTCCCTTTGCCGATGTGTGATTGCGATTTATCGCATCGCAACCTTTCCTTGCTCGGGGCCGATTCTTTAACACGATCCACTTGCGACTTGCGATTGCGATATGCGAGGGCCAATGGTGGCCTGCCACTTGGCCCCTCTTCATTCGCTGAAGGGCCTACCACATCATTCAATCCTGCCATGTAAGCAAGCCAAACCTGAACTTTGACTTGCTATAAATTCTGCGTACGAGCTCGGATTTGAGTGTCGTTCGCACCGTTGGAATCAGAATGACGAGCTCTTCGATCCGAAACTAAGTTTAACAAAATTCTGACACTTTGATTTTTGAGCATAATTTTGAGCCCCTGATCAAGGAGGATATAATTTGTGGGATCTATATGTTGGTAATATTGTTATGACAGAATGTTTGTCATGAACATGTGTAGAAATGTGAGCTTGTACACTATTGGTGTTTAGCATGGAGAAGAATGCGCCCCTGCTTAAGAACCATGCATGCCATGTGGTGTTGAACTTCATTTGCAAAAGTGATAATCTACAGAAGCATTGGGGTCCTTGAGAAGGATGCAGCATTACATGCTTCAAAGCTAAAGTGAGGGTAGTGATTGCTGAAGTAGGATGAGAATTGGGCGGTAGAATTGATGTTTGGAAGGGCATCTCCTTACTAAAGTGGAAAGCTTGTGGTGAAGGTTATTGTAAGGAGGGAAGTATGGATACAAAAGAAGAACAAAGAGTTTTGAGTTTATGAAGATTGAGTTGCTTAGCAGCTACTTGTCCAACTTGAAGGGTGGAGGAGGTGAGCTGGTAGCATTACCATCTCGAGTGTAGATTTTTTTTGTTTTGTTTTGTTTTTTGTTTTTGTTTTTTAATTACTGCAAAGAAATTTGTCCTTTTAACCAGAGGTTTCCCAGACTTTATCCTTCTAAATTTACAGTCTGTGCAGTTACGAATATAAACTAAACAACATCAACAACATAACATATTTCAACTCTTAATTATCACAGTCTACTAGGTAATTCAAGAGACAAGATACCAAAGTGTGCCAATAAGTTTCAGCTCTCTAGGGCAATCATATCATGCATATAACAGATCTGAAAATCATTTGTTACAGTGGTAAATACAACAATAAATCTGCCATATTTTTTTTCTCAAAATAAACGTTAAATCACTTAATACAGTCAACCTTAACTTATGTGAAATCAACAAGATATACAAGTGTTGAAAAGTACAAAACCATGAAGAAGTAGAGGGGCTGAAATTAATAATATTCAATTACAGGTATTGAACAGCTGGAAACTTCATTAATATGGCTGAATATGAAGTTCATGTACATACCATAGCCTTATCCCAAGACTAGTACAATCCTCTACTTTCCAAAATCATAGCTAGGGAAAACAATGAAACCCTAGCTTAGACCAAGGACCTCCAACAACCATGCTTCAGACAAGCATGTTCTTAAAGGCAAGAAGTCTCCTTTCCTCTTCTTCAGTAAGTACAACCTATGGTTTCATTTTAGATCCCTAAGCTCCAAGTCTTAAGAGACGAAACCATAACTATAGTATTCAGGATGCTTTAAGAAACCCTAGTAACTCCAAGACATGAGAGATAAAGCACTGAAGAAGAAGCATAATAGAGGGTAAGAATAGTTTGCTCCTCTTGATCACATCTCTAACACAAGAACTAACAAATATGAGTGAATATGAATGGAATCTCTCCATCCTCTATATATGTGAGAGGTAGTGTAGGCCAACGATACATATGTGGGTTCATGTCTTCATAGGCATTCTTCAAAGACACAAGGAGAGTGTTGTGGTTCAAATATACACATGTCAAGCTCCAAGGTGATGTCTAGAAGCAAGGCTTGAAATACAAGGGCACTCCACGAGGTGTCTCAAATGTTGGCTCCAACAAACCTCCCGAGCCATGTGTTCCACAAGATGCACTCCCCCTTTAATCATCATTATTGCAGCTTGTGTTTCCCTAAGTCAACTCCAAGGCTTTATTCAAACATCCAATCTACTTAATGTTGCTAGGGCCCAATTCCCTAGTCTAGGATGTAAAACACTCCTTTTCCAAAGTAGGATGTTCTTTAAGAAGTAACTATCTTCATGCGGTTAACATGTAGAATATTTCCAAGCTATCTGAAGATATCAACACCCTATGGAATATTGTCTTGCAAGCACCCAACTAACATTAATCAACCATTTAGGAATCCATATCCAATGTGCAAATTTAGCATGTACCATCCAAGGTGCTAATCATACACCATGTACCCCAAATCACATGAGATGTCCCAAAACTTGGTGTAAACACTATTGGAGTAACCCTGAAAGCAAGCACTAAATTTGTGGTGTTGTAGACCCTATTATCCCTCATGTCAGCAATGGTACACATACATTTTTCATTGCATTTGTCACCATCGTAAGGCGAAGGTCACAAGTCAAAATCCTTGTAGCAATTGTGCGAGTCATTGTATTAGGTGTCTCAGACCTTGTGATGGTCGGCCATGGCATGTCCTTTTGGGCTAAGTCCTTGGTCTTTTTGTTTTGTATAGGATCATGGGATTTTGGATGGATCTTCTTTGTTATTATATTTTTCTTTTCTACCTTTTAATCTTTTCCCTATTCTTTGGGATTTTTCACCTGGGTCAATCCTTTCCTCAATAATAAGCTTTTTTATACCACTTTTAACTTTTTCCTTTTCTTTAACCTATTGTTCCCCTCATTACATGTGTTTATTTCATAGTTTTTTTTTTTCATCTCAACATCTATAATTTGTTCCTTGTAAATTAGTATCCCCGACACTTTCTTGATATATCATGTTATGAAAGCTTCTTTGGTCCCCGATTATGGGTGGAATGTGCAGTCGAAATGTTGAACAATTCAAGTTTCTGTACACAATCTAACTCTAGGAACATCTCAAGCATCATGACTCATGGTTTAGAGGGGCCTACTTATGTAGGGGTGATCATTGGTATATGGGCCATTGTTAATTTTGTAGCTGAGTGACATTCCAACCATGGGACTAGATTCCTCTTTTCGAGAGGATCAATTTTGACTATTGAAACGCTCAATTTGGACAAGGGAAAGTGTACATATGAAGAAAAGCCCACATATGCACATTTGGACAGGTCGGTCCTAACAGGGAATTGGTCACCCTTGGAAGCCTATAAATACAAGTGATCTCAAGCTCATTTGGACATCACCAAGCATCATCTTCTTCTTTTCTTCATTGATTGGTTCGCACAGGTCTGAGGTTGGGTCGAGGAAAAAGGTTCGCACAAATTTGAGGCTGGGTCGAGGAAAGAGGTTTGCAATTACAATGTCTGAAGCTCACACATGTTTTAGGGTTTTGGTTTTCGACCACAAGCTCGTCAAAGGAAATTTTCGGCTATAACCGCAGGCTAGTAGGCTCAAGGGTGCGGTTGGAAGGTTTCAACTGTACGTACTGCCCTTCCTTCGTGCGGTTGGGTTCTAGGGCTAAATTTCGACATCTGACTGCAAATAGGGAAAGTTGTCTCTAATATATATTGATGCTGGGAACAAATTTCTGAATGTTGTTGGGTTAATTTCGCTAGATGATTTTGTATTGGGCTCATTGTACTCTCTGCTGAACATTTTATGACAATGTAATAGAAGAAGAATTTTCAAAGG
>APFE030087884.1:2830-22594 GCA_000404065.3 Pinus taeda
ACCTCACCTGTCACATTTGCTTCATGATTGTTTTCTTGTTGTGCATCTCCTTCTTTTCCCTTCCGAGATCTACAGTCTTTCTTTAGGTGTCATTTCTTTCCACATTTCCAGCACACTATCCTCGATCTGGACTTGGATCTGCCTTTCCTTGATTTACTATGATATCCTGAGCTCTTTCCTCTTTCCATTTTTCTTCCCCTAGACTCTGCACTCAAAGCATTACCCAATGTCTCACTGGAGCTTTTCCATCACATTTCCTCGCTAAGGATAACACCGATAACATCATCAAACTTTAAAGTACTATATCCAGAAACAGAGTTACTAATGGCCATTACTAAACCATTCCAACTTTCTGGCAATGAGCACAAGAATAATAGAGCTCTAACTTCATCATCAAATTTTACCCCTACAGAACTTAAATGACTTGTAAAAATATTAAAATCATTTAAATGATCAGCAACAGATCCACCTTCTAACATCTTCATATTAAATAAATGCTTCATAAGAAATACCTTATTTGAGGCCAAGGGTTTTTCATATAGTTTGGCTAATGATGACATTAAACCCCATGTTGTCATTTCTTTTGAAATATTAAATGCTACAAACGCTGCTAGGCACAGTGGTATTGTTCCAAGTTCCTTTCTGTCAAGAATATCCCATTATGTATCTGTCATACTCATAGGCTTCTTTGTCTTTCCGCTCAATGGTAGGTACAGATCTCTCTGATACAGATAATCTTCCATCTGCATCTTCCATAGCTGGTAGTTTTTGCCATCGCATTTTTCAACCCTAAACCTACAATCTTTTGTCATTGCTCCCACTCAAACCAGGAACCCTTCTCTCCTGCGAGTTTATCAGCCAAATAGACCTTCGTCTTTGATACCAGTTGTTAGAAAATTATATATTACGGAGCAATGGAACACATAAAATATTGCAGAAATATAAACACAGAAAACACATAAAACAAGAGAAACACAGATATATGTGGTTCACCCAGTTTTAGCTACGTCCACGAAGAAACAACCAGTCATTCCTTTTATATCATCAAGCAAACTAAAGTGATACAACCTATAGCAGATATGTTGTAACACCCTCTTCACTCTCAATCTCCTCTTCTTTCTCACTCAGAATACAGATCTACATAGAAACAATACAATTCCCTCATATATAGTGAGGGGTTGGCTTCTAGGGAAAAAACCCTAAATCAAACATAACTTCTATCGTTAGATCTCTGCCTAATGCACGGCCCAAACTGACTAGAAATTACTATACTTTTACAAGGCAATTTTACATATATTCTTAGCTTTGAGGGTGTTTCCCCCGAAACCCCCCGCTAGGGGGGGGCTCCTGAAAGGTTGCAGAGGCTCCCCCTGGACCCCCCTACGGCGAATTTTTTACGGGCAGCGTTGCCACCACATTTCAAACTAGGGTCCAATGTGGCGATACCTTTGAATACATAAGATAATCAGGCTCCACACCCAACATCAGTAGTACTCAACAGGGGGCACCAGGAGAATTAATGTTGTTGGGATGCTTAATGTTTCCACTATACAGGGTTACAGATTTGCTCCACCGGGAATAGATCAGATTTATATGCTACCTAGAATTTTTAATCTTTAGTCAACTCCAACACTTGATACATAATGATATAAATCAACTACACGTGTGTGTTTGACACCTTATCTCCTCCATTCAGCTAGAGGGACATACTTAGCTAAATGATAGATTATAGATCCCCTTTTTAATGGTTTCTCAGCGCATGAGGAAAGGATAGATTTGGCTTCTCAATCACACAAGCTCAACCTATTTTGAGGACTAACATTGCTATCTTAAAATCTTGCATAGAATTCATTCAACTTGAAAAGGTTACTCGTTCCTACTCCTCTATTTTGAAAAATTAAAATCATCCCTCTATTACTTGCAACCACAATGATACTCCTGTAATGGAAGGTAATATTCTAGCACTTGCATTTCTTTTCGGCACTTGGAGAATCAGTGAAAAATCCTCTAAAACTCTCGATCTAGGCCTTATTCAAATAGGTTTATAAATCTAGAAAAAAAGTTTGAAACCCCATTTCTTCACTATTAGAACCAAAAGAAAAATTTGATGCAAATGAAAATCTTGATTTACACTAGCCTAGATCCATCTTAACTCTGGATGTATCAAGTGCCAAGAGGATCAAATCTCTTGAGGTGCAAAACTTGATGAAAGTTTTGCACCTTGAGAAATTTGGTCCCTCTCCTCTCTTGATAGATCTAGAGTTAAGATGGATCTAGGATGGTTTCAATCATTTGTGGCCAAAGAAAATATATCGAAGATATCATTTTATCAATAATATGTAAATACATATAATATTAATATAATCATTTTAAATATGCTAAATATGTTTGAGATTATTTTACTTTTAAATTTTCTTGTTGAGATGATAAATATTGTTAATAATTTGAATGATGAAAAATGATGAAACAAAAATTTTGAATGCAAAGTGAGAGTGTAATAGTGTTGAATGATAGAATTGTGAATAATAAGAATGTAGTTAGTTACAAATAGTTTTTATTGTGATCAGTTTCAAACTATTTTCTTATACTATTCTTATTGTCACCCTTATTGGTTTTGTCATATTTTCATATCAATTATATGAAAAGTACAGTTGAAATCACAAACTATTTAAGTTTTTAGCTCATGTTGTTGTAGTCAACATCATACCATATCTTTCTTTCTCTCTAGTATTAATAGTTGAATTACTATAACACAAAATTCAATGTATATTATCAATCATTTTTTGTGCTTACACAGAAATCAATGCATATTGTTAATCCAATCACTTTAAAGTTAATGTACCATCATACATCCAATTATCAAATCATAAATCAACATCTACACTAAAATCAATGCCTCTAATGCAAGCACTCAAATAAGATTAGAAAACAACTTCTACACTAAAATCAATGCATCTAATGCAAACAACCAAATAAGATTAGAAATCAACATCTACACTCAAATCAATGCATCTAGTGTAAGTAAGAAAATAGGATTAGAAACTGACATCTACACCGAAATGAATGCATTTAGTGCGAGCAATCAAATAGGATTAGGATTATATATTACCATCTACAATGAATTCAATGCATTTAGTGAAAGCAGTCAAATAAGATTAGAAATCATTTACATTGAAATTAATGCATCTAGTGCAAGCAATCAAATATAATTGGAAATCAACATCTACATTGAAATAAATGCATTTAGTGAAGGGAGGGAAAAAAATCAATCTGGGAGGACAAAGGGCCAGGGTTTCAAACTTCTGCAAGTGTTGAACTCCATGGAGGGGTGCAAAGGGGGGAGCTCCACTCCCTCCTAAAAGAAAGCCGTGGCTAGCTGAGGTAAGAAACCAATAGAAACTATGAAAGGTCCTTCAGGAGAAGGGATAAGGAACATGGAAGAGGAACAGGATTTAACCAAAAAAAGGGAGGACAATAGAAAAAAAGAAAATGAGGAAGAAGACAAGAAAGAGGGAGAAGAAAACAAAGCACAAAAGGGGCCATGTAAACCCAAGGCTGAGGTTACACCTAGAGTAGTTTTAAATGATCCTTCTCTGCAGGTGTACAGGGACCACATGTGGACCTATGCTATCATTTGTAACTTCATGGGATTATGGCACACTAAAAAGGCACTACAAGCATGGATTAAATACCACTGGATACCAAAAGGAGGCATAGGCCTACATCTTGGGTCAAAGGGTTTCTTCACTGTGGTCTTTACAAATATCGAGGACAAATACATCGTGTTTGAAGAAGGGCCCTACTTCTATGCAACTGCAGGCCTCTACATGCAGCCATATATGATAAATCTTATCCCGGAGCGAGAGACTTTCACTTCAGTCCCAGTCTGGGTAAGACTCTACTCCCTACCTCTTGATTACTAGAAAATTGAATCATTATCTACCATGGGAAACAAATTAGGGTATTTTGTCAAAGCATCTGAGGCCACCAGAAGGGAAAAATATACTTCCTTCGCACGAATATGTGTGGAGATGGATCTCTCTGAAGCTCTACCAGATGAGGTCATATTGGAAGTTTTTGATGAAGAATGGGTGCAAACAGTAGATTATGAGCACATTCCTTTCAGATGTTGTAAGTTCCATGAGCATGGGAACTTATTGAGAGACTTCCCTCTCAGTAAAATAGAGAATAAAAGTAAATCTACCATAGTGAAAGATACTGAAAACTTTCAAAAAGTGGGATATAGAAGAAAAGGGGGTAAAAGGGGACCAAAGCAACATCAAATAGAAGGGCAACAGACCAGTCTGAACAGGTTTCAATTACTCGAAGAAGAGGAAGAGATAACAAAGGTAGAGTATAGTAGCAGTTCCTATGGAAAACTTAGGCTAAAGGGTTAGAGAGGCAAAGACACAATGAAAGGTAGGGCAACGAAGGTGTGAAAACTATGAAAACCACACCATGACTAGCTCCTAGAAACCCAGGAAAGAAAAGAGGCAGAAAAAAGAAAAATGAGTTATTGATATAATGTGGAAAGCTAATGATAGATTCAGGTATGATGGAAGACCTAACCAGCTACTCCTTTACAAATCTTTCATAATGAGTTTTACATATTGGAATATTAGAGGTCTAGGTAGTAAAAGGAAACAAAGATTACTTAGCAATAGAATGAAACAAGAAGCTCAGGATATGATCTTTATCCAGGAAACTAAATTTTCCATTCAAAAAATAAAAGAAATTCACAACAAATGGATCAATAAATTTGAGTTTCTAGAAGTCAAAGCAGATAACATAGCAGGAGGCATACTCACTCTTTGGAACCCCCAAAAGATTGCCATAATAGATGCTTAGGCATCTAGGAATTATTTATTAGTGTTTATTCAGCCTGTGGGAGATAGGGAGACTTATGTGGTCACGAATGTTTATGTCCCTCAAAGACTAGATGATAAACTCAGGTTTCTAGATTCTCTTGTGGAACTAAGAGATAGACATGCAAGAGTACCATGGATAATGGGTGGGGACTTCAACATGATCAAATCACTTTCAGAAAAAAATGGGGAACCAGAACTTTAAGCATAGACTTTATAGCATTTCAAACTTTTATAGACAATATGAAGCTAGTTGACACTAATATGAGTAATGGCCTCTTTAGATGGAACAATAAGAGAGGAGGAGAGTCTCAAGTAGCCTCAAATTTAGACAGATTCATAATTTCAGAGGACCTTATGCTCACCGATAAGGAAATGATAGTGGGAATTCTCCCCTTTGGAGGCTCGGACCATTGGCCTGTACAACTTGAGGCACAGGTCATTGGTACCCCCAAGAATAGGCCTTTTATATTTGAGAGTATCTGGCTCACCCACCTAGATTTTATCAGCAATATTGCAAAACGGTCGACATAAGACTTGCACATTCAGGGTACAAGAATGTTTTTGCTACACAAAAGACTAAAACACATCAATCTTAGACTCAAAGGCTAGAACAAGTATGAATTTGGTAATATTTTTGAAGTGAAAAAGGTTGTTGAAGACAAAATGTAGGAACTTAATCAAGCCCTTATCATGGATGGATTTGATAGTGTCACAAATGATCAAGTCACCAAACATCATCAGGAATGGGAGAACTTATGTAAACAAGAGGAAATATTTTGGAGACAAAAATCTAGAGTTCAATGGCTAAAAGAAGGGGAGCGAAACACTAGATTTTTCCACAAATCCACCATGGCGAACAGATATCATAATAGGATCTCATCGATCAAGGATGAGGGAGGTAATCTTCTCAATTCCCATGAATAGATAGAAACTGTGTTAGTTCAACATTTTCAAGGTATAGCAAAGGAGACCATTTCAAACAAAGCTCATTTTATCAGGGACTTAACAAGGCATATACCTAGGCTAGTAACAAGAGAGGATAATTTCGATCTCAATAGGCGAGTGGGTTAAAAGGAGGTTAGTGAGGTCAAAGAAATGCAGAATGGTAAAGTGCCAGGCCCTGATGGTTTCAATGTGTATTTCTCCAAAGCTTGTTGGTACATTGTCAAACACGATATTCTAAATGTAGTGGAGGATTCCATGATGAATAGAACTATTTTGAAGGCGCTCAATACTTCCTTCATCTCCTTGATCCCCAGATAGGACAATGCTCAGACTCCAGATAGGTTTAGACCCGTAGCTTTGTGCAATGTGGTGTACAAGATAATATCCAAAGTTGTTGCCAATAGACTCAAACCCCTTCTTCCTACTCTAGTTTCTTTGGAGCAATTAGATTATGTGGTGGGTAGAAAAATTCTCAATAACATCATTCAAGCACATGAGGTGGTGCATTCATTGTTAAGCAATAGGAAGGCATGAATGATTATGCAATTGGAAATAGCCAAAGCTTATGATAAGTTGAATTGGACCTATATCAGGAAGGTCCTTTTAGCCTTTGGATTTGATCATAACTAAGTAAGATGGGTTATTGCATTGGTAACTTCTTCTAGCTTTTCAATTCTGGTTAATGGTTCTCCTTCCAAGACTTTTATTCCTTCAAGAGGCCTCACGCAGGGAGATCCACTCTCTTTCTCTTTATTCTCATGATGGAAGGACTTGGTTGGTCTAACAATTATGCGAAAGAAGTTGGTAACATCAAGGGTCTCCAACTTTTTGAGACTGGACAGGCTTTGACCCATCAACAATTTGTTGATGACACTATGCTGCAGGGAATCCCCACGGTCAAAGAAGCACTTTCTTATAAACAAATCCTGTGTGACTTTTCCATGGCTACAGGTATGGAGGTAAATCTCTCCAATTCTAAGATTTTTTTTCTTTAATATTAATATTTCTATTCAGAGAAATATCTCCAGAATTCTAGGCTTTCAAAGGGACGTCCTTCCTTCCAAATGCCAAGGAGTTCTTCTAACTAATAAACCTTTGCAAAAGAACATTTAGGAGCCGGTGATTAATAAGATGCAACATAAAATCAGGAAATGGACTATGAGATCATTAAACTTGGCAGACTGATTGGTGCTTACAAAAGTTGTTCTTTAATCAATCCTCATCTTCATGCTTTCATCCCTTCTAGCTCCAAAAGGATTTTTTCAGCAATTTAGAACCATTCAAAAGATTTTCTTTGGGGTAAGAGGGAGGAGAGAAAGAAATGGGTCTTGGTAGCCTAGGATAATATTTGCAAACCTAAAAACCATGGGGGTCTTGGATTAGATGATCCAAAAGTACTTAGCAAAGTTTTAGGGGAAAAATTATGGTGGCATTGGGAAAAAGATCCAAAGGCTCAGTGGGCTAGCATCTGGAAAGAAAAACGCGCCAACACTTGGCAAGATAATGATCACATAAGGATGACTGGCATCATTAAAGGCTCCTACATCTGGAATAAGGTCTGGGAGAATAGAGGCTTAGTGAAAAGACATAGCTTATGGTAAATCAGAGAGGGAGATCTTGCTTTGTTTTGGGAGGATAAATGGAAACAAGAACCTACATCGTTAAGAGAGGACTTTCTGGACCTCAAGAAAGAAACTGATACCAAAGGGTTACTTAGGGTAAAATATTCTTGGGATCAAACCAATAGTGAAGGAAAATGGAGAGCCTCGAAGAGTATAGAATAAATGGATGATATACCCTTGAAAGCAAAAGAGGATGCACTTCTAACAACGTTGGACCAAAGGAAAACTCTAGTTTCAGAGGGGCATGACGAACTTAGATGAGGCAACAATAATGAAGGTACCTTCAATCTTAAGGAGGCAAAGTGCATATTCCTTGAGCTGGATTCCAATATACCAGATAGGGTTTGGCAGAACATATGGAGGCATCAAGGTTGGATGAAAATCAAACTCTTCATGTGGCTGGTGCATCATAAGAAAATTCTGACTCGAGAAAACATTCGGAAGAGGGGTGTTCTGGGACCTTCTAGATGCTAGCTCTATGAAGCCCAAGAGGAGACAATGGAGCACCTTCTCAATAATTGCATTTTCACCTCCAAGTTGTGGGAGACGTTTGCCACAATTTTCCAACAGACAAACAGGGACAAAGGAAGTATTATCAATACCCTAAATAACTGGAGATGGAACTTCTCTGATCATGAATTTCTTCGCTCAACTTGGGCTTTAACTCCAAGCTTCATAATATGGAATGTCTAGAAAGAAAGGAACAACAGAATATTCAAAAATGAAAAAAGTTCCTCCCAACGCATTATTGATCAGATCCGAAGACAGCTTAAGGAGACGGTTGGTACTTTAGTGCAAACCTCCCCAAAGAATCCACCTTCAGAAGCTAAAATGAAAATACTTATTCAGTTGGGTATGTATGGGCTTATACCATAGGGCATGGACAGGAAGGTAATGAATCTGGATAATAAGCCAAAATACTGGAATCCTCCTCCTCAGGGTTTTCTAAAATACAACATTGATGGGGCCTTAAAAGGCAACCCAAGTATTGCTGGTTTTGGAGGGGTGTTACGGGATGAAAATGGCTACATCCTTTTTATTTTCCATTGCCATTTGGGAAGAGCTACAAACAATATTGCTGAATTAATGGCGCTTGAGATATGCTTAGAATTCCTAAAACATGATAATCTCTAGAATATAATAATTGAATCTGATTCTGAGTTAATCATTAACTCAGTCAAGAGAATCTGTTGTGGCACAAAACCATAAAAAGTCTCAATACACTGGAGACTACTTCAGGTTTTTCAAAGGATTTAGTCTCACCTCCTATGCTTGCGTACCGTGAGTTTTACTCATGTGCAAAGGACGAAAAATAAATTTGTGGAAATTCTAGCCAATCAAGGGGTGCTCTGCACCAAAAGCAGTGTTAAGTTGAGTTGGCAAGAGATGCCTCAGAATAGATTAAGGGAGCATTGTCTCAATGAGGCAGATGAGGAAATAATGATGTTTCAAAACAAAGACACAGAGACGAGTTCTAGTTGATTTGATTCATTATGAAGTTTTATTTCAGAAGTGAGGTCATATTTGGGATGCAGGTCTCTGTCTGCCTCCTCAACCCAGGTAAACACAATCCCAGAAGTCTTAGGTGGAAGTTTCTCGGTAGACGGTGTCTATCTAATGGACGGTTGGAAGGAGGGATTTTCATCTTCCTTTGGCCCATGCACCCGAGGAGATGGGATGGGGCGAGGGGCTGGAGTCCAGGATTTCTCCGCAGACTCAAAACCCCCGCATTACTTATTGTGGTGTCGTTACCACCCTCAGGGTGGTTTCAAGTTTTTTGCAAGCCCTTCAAGCCAAAAGTTGTATTTTGGAGTTGGGTGCAATTCCATTCACCACGCAACACATGGCCAAGGGTGGGGAGAGAATACCGCCCTCATCGCGTGGTAATTCTCGGTGCTTTTGGCTCTTGCAATATGATCCTCAGCCATAAGTCAAGCGCAAAGAATCCACAGTCAAGAATAAGCGTGATTGTTGGTGGGTCCAAAACAAAGGTTATGTTTCATGCTTTACACACAACCACACTAGAATCGTGCAAAAATGGTGGATTTCGGGTGGTTAATGTGATCGGAGGTTATGAAAAAAACGGACCCGATATGATTATTAATTTTGGTCTATTGGGCTCATCGAGTCCGATTAGTTTGTTAAACGGTGTACTTGTTGGCCACTCGATATGATTTTCATTCATTGGATCTTTGGCAAAGGATCAAATGGTCAGTGATGGACTGCTCATTTGGTTTGATGGGCCCTCAGCCCGTGGTATGTTTTGTCATCTTAGGACCATGGACTGGGGTATGCCTTTCATATTGGTGGGCTTTACTGCCTTGGTCGCTTTTGTATACTATTTCTCTTTTTCAATCAAATAGAAGGATCCACTCTTAACTTAGTAAAAAAAAAAAAAAATGCATCTAGTGCAAGCAATGAAATAGGATTGGAAATCACCATCAACACTAAAATCTACGCATTTAGTGCAAGCAATAAAATAGGATTATAAATCATCTATGGTGAAATCAATGCATCTAGTGCAAGAAATCGAACATAATTAGAAATGAACATATACACTAAAATCAATGCATATATTGCAAGCAATCAAATAGGATTAGAAATCGCTATCTACATTGAAACATACACTTTCTTTCTCCAATCTATCTATCTAACTCTCTCTCCTCCTCTCTCTCTCTCTCTCTCTTTCTCCACCTTTCTATCTCTATGTATTTCTTCTTACATTCTTTTGTTTCCCCTCCTACCTCATCTCTCTTTCCCTCCCTCTCTCTACTCTCTCACATCCCCTCTCTTCCTTCCTCTCTCTCCCTTTATCCCCCACCTCTTTCTCTCTTTCTCTACCCTCCAATATTTGTACTATATCCCTCCCTCTCTCCTTCTCTCTCATTTTCGCCCCCTTCTCTCCATATCTCATTCTGTATCCCTTTATCTCACCCCCAAACATATGCACTCTCTCTCCTTTTCTCCCTTGTCACTCCCTCTCTCTCTCCACTTCTCACTCTTTATGTCTTTCTTCTTCCCTCCCTCTGCCCCCCTCCAACTCAATCTCTATATCCCTCCCTCTCTCTTCCTCTCTCACTCCCTCTCTCCTCCTCTCTCTCGTCCTTATTTTGATAAATATCTTTTCGCAAGTACTTTCCTTTGATTGAATGACTTTCAAAATAAATGGGTCTTCCCTTCTACATTAAAACAACACCAATTCCATTTTTGGAGGCATAAAATTCCATAATAAAGTTTTCTGTGAAGTCTGGGGTAGTTAATAATGGTGCTTGGCAGATAGCCTCTTTAAGATGTTCAAAGGCCTTAGTTACTTCTCGTGTCTTAGAAAATGCATCTTTCTTAATTAATGTTGTTAAAGGTGTTGCTATTCTGCCATAATTCTTAACAAACCTGTGATAATACCCTAATAAATTTTCGCACATGCTTTATGCATGTGGGGATTTTCCATTCCTCAATGGATTTAATTTTTTTAGGGTCTACCTTAACACCTTCATGAGATACAATATGACTCAAATATTCCACCTCGTGTACTCAAAAGAAACATTTCAAGATTTTTTCACACTTAGCTTAGTGGGATTTGACCTCGACAGAACAATCTCGCCTTTCATTTTCAACTGCGCCAATTTACGTTCCCTTAACTAGTGGGTAAACCATTTAGCGAATGAATTGAGAAAATTATTTACAATGGCTAGTTTGCATCCTCATCATTATATAGCATGGAAGCCCATTGGCACTTGACATCATTCATCATATTTTATTTTTCATATTCTTCATATACCATTTCATATTTCTTTTGCTTGTGGAATTCATTCATTAATTATATAGACCAATTGTTTCCTTTGTTTTGATCGAATCCCATGGCCTCTATGAATGCATGAATGTTGTACCTTCAATGGATGATCTTGCATACATGGAGTGAATCCTACCTAAAGAAGCTTATAAGATTGTTCTACACTCATTGGGGCTGATTTGGGCGGACGTTGTGGATGCAAAGAATCTGGAAATCACACCTCTAAAGGGTGCCATGATGAACAAGGTCTTTCAATGTAATTGGAAGAGGAGGAAGGGGAAAAGCCCAAGAAGGCCCTGGTTCAAATCTTTGGAGAGGGATAGGATTTGTTCTTCAACAATTAAGATGAGATCCACACATTCCAGTGCATGTTGAGGCTCAGGAAAGGACCACATGCCATGGATAGGTTCCGCGAGGGTCATATTGAGGAGTTTCTCAATTCAAGGGTAATTTTTTTATCTACTTGAATTTTAGTTGTAAAATGCATCTTTTCATTTCTTGTGCCAGGAAATTTCAAGTAAATTTTTGTATTAGGGAATTTATCCCTTTTGTGTATGTCAAAAATTTTGAAATTTTTTTCCTAAACGAAAAATTGGTGAGCATTTTTCTTCCCATTAAAGGGAGCACAAGACCATAATTCAACACAGGAGAAAAATGGGAAAAATGTGTCATTCTATTTTCATCTTCTATTTTTTGGACATATGATATGAAGTGATCATATGTTAAATTGAAGTAGAATTGATTAATGCCAATAGTGAGCTGAATGTTAACTTAAAGTGCTTTAACCATGACAATCAATTGAAAAGGAAAGACTTTATGAAAGATGAGAAACATAAGCAAGATGTAAAATAGAAGTGAAAAGAATCAAAATATAGCGATACCAAACAACAAGATTAATGACGGAGTTCATCCCTGATGGACTACCTCTCCAGGTTTTCTTTCAAGATGGGCAACTCCTTTATTATGATTGAATCCGACAAGGTTGATTACATAGCAGCTTGACCACACTGATTGTGCACACAGGCACTTCTAGTCACTATCATAAGAAATGTCTATGAAATATCTTTCCAGCACCTCTCACGATTCCCAATTCCGACTCCCAATGCTCCTATTACACTAAAAACAAAAACTTTTTGTATCCTCTAGAATCTGTACATAAAACTCAAAACCACTCTCCTTCACTTCAACAAGCCAAACTATCTCTATAGCCCTACAAATGCACTCTAACATCCTTAGGGTAATTTTAGGAGTGAGTGAGCTAAATTCAGGGTTCATATCCTTCGGTCTTGTTGTTTAATGACATCTAGTGATAGGTTTACATGGTCATTGGATTAATTTAGCCCTTAAACAACCACCAAAATGTAAAAATATGATAGGTTAGTTTTGGCGGTCAAAAGAAAATACGCATTGGCTTAACTATCCATGTGAATAGTTGGATTCTATTGGTGGTTGACTATCCGACTGGCATTTAGCGATTTAAGTCTTGTTGTTTAATGTGAACAACTCTTGTTACCAACCTCCATCTGATTAGCAAACCACCTCCTCTTCGTCACAATTAGTTTCCCACATGTCCACATACCTATGTGGTCTACCCTATCTACTCGCATGGCACGTGATTCCAATGTGACTGAATGTTGCAATTAGGAAACAATTTTATGTAACCTTCGCCTGGTTGACTCTTGTTCACATACACACAGTTCCGACAAAGTTTACGCCTATGGTTAGGGACCACTGGGTTGGAATTACAATGTATTTCCAATGTCTTTGTAATGTATTATGGTTACAAGGTTTGAGGGTTAGGTTTTAGGTTTGTAGAATTAGGTGTCAAGTTAAAGCATTTAATACAATGTTTGAATACAATTCTTTTAGAACTTGGTACATCAAATTACAAAACCCTTTTACAATAAATTTTCACAATGTGACATCACCCAATGACCACATCATTGAACCACACATTAATGACGACGACTGAACGATGCCCAGGAACTTCACGTTAACGATGAACTGAACTTGTGCAATTAATCTGATGAGATCCTCCTTGATCATTCCTCTCCACTCAAAATCTTTTGGACCACAAAAGTTTGATTTTAAGCAGATATCAGATGAAGGTACGGTTCCCTCACTTTTCCAATTTCCATCCGCCTTTCCTTGCTCAGGATCATGGCCTTGAGTCGTACTCAAAGATATTCAACATATCCATGCCTCAAATATGGAATCTTCCTCTCCAATATGATATCTTCATCCTACACATTCTTATACTCAGGTGCCAAATCATCAATAGTCATAATATATGTATATTCCTCGGGATCCATGATCATCATAGGTTCATACAATTTCAGATTTTCCACATTTACAACTATGTAAATTTGCATGTAAGGAGGTAAATTTAATCAAAATGCATTATTTCCAATCTTTTCCATAATCTTGAAAGGGTCATACCTAATAGGTTTAAGGTTCTTACCTTCAACTTTCAACCGGTCTTTACTCATATACAACCATACCTCATCGCCGACCTAAAAATTATGATTGACTCAATGCTTGTCATGGTGTATTTTATAATTGAACTCACTCTTCTCTAACTTATCCTGCATTCCTGCATGTATCTATTGTATCCATTGAATGAAATTAACTTCCTTGTTCACATAATCATGTTCACCCACTTTATCCTCTTTCGATTGCTTGGTTTTCTGGTCGAACACATCACACATCCTTTAATGTATTTAGCAGTGATTTCATACATACGAGGCCATTAACAATACCTTTGGACTTGTGCCATTGTTTTTCTTACTCCAAAATGTCCTGAAATGTGAGAAGAATGTGCTTCTCGGACAACATGCGGTCTTTCTATCTGCGGTATGGATAACTTACCCAGATGATATAAAAACCTATCATAAACATGATAATTGGTTTCTTCCACCTTAGCACCATAAGTTAGTGATTCATAAATATCTTTGAAATCAACATGTGTACTATATTGTTCTATATAACTTTCATGCTTTAAAGAACTATTATGCAGCACTATTGAAGCATTCAAAGATGGTCTCGACAACATATCATCTACCTTGTTTGTGACACCTTTCTTGTACTTAATTACTAAGTGAAATTGCTGAAGAAATCCCATGCATCTGTAATAATGAGATTGTTGCAACTTAGATTGAGACTGAAGGTACTGAAGCGACTGATGATCTATGCGAATCATTGTTTCCTTACCCATTAAATAATGTTTATGCTTCTTAACATTTTCAACAAAAGCAAATTGTTCTCGATCATATGTCAGATAATTCATTACTCGCTTACAAAAATTTCTAAAAGAAAACAAATTGGTTTCCCTTTTTGAAGTAAGATTGTACCCATTGCATAACCACTAGCATCTGTTTCAATTTCGAATGGTTGGTGTATATCTGGTAAAGTTAAGATTGGTGTTGTGACTATTTTCTGCCTAAGTTTATCAAAAGGTTTTTTTTGTTTACTTCCCCACTAAAAGGGAACTTTAGGACCTATTAAAGCATGTAATGATCAAGCAATCAAAGAAAAATGAGCAATAAATTTTCTCCAATACTGAATTGTGCCTAAAAAACTTCTAACTTCAGTCACATTTTGTGGTCTTGGCCACTTAACAATCACATCAATTTTAGTTGGATCTATTTTTAAACTTCCATCTCTAACTATGTAACCAAGATAATTCAATCAAGTTTTCCCAAATTCACATTTGGAAAGTTTATGATACAACTTTTCTCTGTGCAACACTTTGAAAACATGCTTAACATGCTCTTCTATAATAGAATTGAAAATCAGAATGTCATCTAAGTAGATTATGACAAATTTATCAATGTATGGGCAGAAAAAATCATTCATAACCCGCATTAAAGTTGTTGGTGCATTATACAAACCAAAAGGCATTACTAACCATTCAAATAGTCCCTACCTAGTTTTGAATGCAGTCTTCCATATGTCTTTTCTGCTATGTGGATTTGATGATACCACTTCTTGAATCTAACTTAGTGAAATAGACAACATTTTTCAGTTGGTCAAGTAAATCATCTATCCTTGGAAGAGGATACCTACTTTTTATTGTTATCTTGTTTAAGACCCTGAAGTCGACACACATCCTCCATGTCCCGTCTTTCTTAGGAACCAAAATTATGGTTGAGCCACATGGAGATGAACTAGGTTTAATAAAACCTTTTTCAATCAATTCTTGGATTTGTTTCTTTATTTCTTCGTTCTCTGGAACTGATATTCGATACATTCCAATATTAGGAAGAAGGGAATCAGACATTAATTGTATTTCATGTTGTATTTCTCTTTTAGGAGGAAGATTTTTCAGTTCCTTAAATGGATTTTTGAAAAGAATCTACCACTTTAACCAATCTATCTTTGACCTGAGATTCACAACCTGAAAAAACATCTTGTCGATCCTTATGTTGTTCTTTTACAACCATAAGTACATATTTCTTACTTGAACTTATTAATCTCTTCATATAATTAACTAAAACTAAATCCAAGTGTGTTTTAAGTTTATGTTCCCTTACAATAAATTCAATCCCATCCTTCTTAAGATGATATTTATGTTCTTTCCTATAAAACACTGCATCACGATCATAGAGATAAGGACTTCCTAGCACTACTCCACATATATATGTAGGAATCACATCTAAAACCACTTCATCAATGTAGTTATTTGTTATGGCAAATTTTAATTGACACTACTTTGTGACATTAATATGAGTCTCTTTATTCAGCCAACCAAGAGGATATGGTCTTAGATGATCATGTGTATCCAAAACCAATTTCTTAACCAAATCTTCAAATATTAAATTTGCATGTGATCCAATGTTAAATATTGTATCTGTCATTGTGTGCTTATACTTTATCCTTATGTTAAATAGTTCAACCCTTTTATCGTCATTTAGATGATTTCGGTTTGAAGAAATTTTAGAAGTGCTAGAACTTGAACCAGTATCAGATGTTTTACTTATTGAAACCATTGTGATTATTTTACATTCATCACCTAAGTGGGAGCCCAAATCTTGTTGGATTGTTGTATTGGCCTTCTCTTCACCTTTATTCTTCTCAAACTTCTTTGGTCTGAGTTGTGGGTTAAGTTTCCAACATTTGGACTCATCATGTCCAATCCTCTGGCAATGAGAACAAGTAGGTCTTTGACCTTTCTTCTGAGTTGTCGCTGATCTCTTTCCCTTCAGATTGTCATTCTTCTTGCGTGGTGTTCCACCTGATCCAATATGTATGGAGTGAACACACACTTCATCAAAATCATGAGGATTAAGCATCAATAATGTATGCTGCAAATACGAATGTAAACTATTGATGTATTTTAATAAAGTTTCATGTGTATCAAATGAAATACCAAGTGCTAATTCTCTCATGTGTAAACTCCTGAAGACTCTATACTTTAACTTGGCTCAAATGCTACCAATCAATAACAACTTGTTGCATATATCCTAAAGGATAGAATTGTTTCCTAAGATATTTTGAAAACATAGACCATGAAGACATGACTTTGCCTTTCCGTTTTACATCTATTTGAGTTTTACCTTCCCACACGATTAAAGATATTTCCCCCATTATAAGTGTATCTAACTGAATTTTTGTTTTATCATCATAAATGTTTTGAATATGACAATACACTTCTAAATGCTTAATCCAGTTATCTAAATTTTCAAGATTATTTCACCATCATAAATATGTAACTCAAATTTTACATCATGTTTCAAAAGATATGTTTTCTTAGGTTTCTTTTCTATTTCAGATTCTGCATTGGAAGAAGAGGATGATGATGATGATGATGGAGATGATGTAGGTGAAGGAGGTTTATGAGCCTTGCCTTTACCTTTGTCATTCTTCGATGCCTTTGAAGAAGAAGCTGCATCTCTCGCCTTCTTATCTTCATATAGTTCTCATAAAATCTACTGCATACTTAAGAATGCTTGTTGAAACTCTTCCTCACTCATATTTGTTTCAGTATTTTCACCTGTATCAAATTCTCTCATGGTCGACCTAAAAATTACTATTCGCTTTCCAATCTCCCGATCAAACTCCTCGAGGATTCCTTCTCCACATTGTGACTTTGACCTTGTTAACATTCACTGAAAAATTCTACAAACGCAACCTACTTTGATACCAAATAATATGATCTAAAATGATCATATGTTAAATTGAAGTAGAACTAATTAATTCCACCACTCAGATGAATGTTAACTTAAAGTTGTTTAACCATGAGAATTGATTGAAAAGGAAAGGATTTATGATAAATGAGAATGATAAGCAAGATTTAAATCATAATTCAAAAGTAGCAAAACACAGCAATACTTGACAACAATATTGATTATGGAGTTTGTCCATGATGGACTACGTCTTCGGGTCTGCTTTCAAGATGGGCGACCACTTTATTAGGATTGAACCAAGTAGGTTGATTACACAACACATTTACCAGAGAGATTTTGTAGGCAGGCACTTTTGGTCACTGTCACAAGAAATCTCTCTGAAATAGCTTTCCAACGCCTCTCGCAGTTACCAATTCTGACTCCCGATGCTCCTATTACACTCAAAACAAAAACAGTATATATCCTCTAAAATCCGCATATAAAACTCAAAAACACTCTCCTTCACTTCAACGAGCCAAATTGTATTTATAGCCCTGAAAATGCACTCTAACCTCCTTAGGGTGATTTTAGGAGTGAATGAGCTGAATTGAGGGTTCATATCCTTCGGGCTTGTTGTTTAATGACACCTAGTGACAGGTTTACATGGTCACTAAATTGATTTAGCCCTCAAAGAACCACCAAAACCCAAAAATACCATAGGTTAGTTTTGGCAGTTAACACACAACGTGCGGTGGCTTAACTGTCCATGTGAACAATTGGATTCCTTTGGTAGTTGACTCTCCAAGTGCCACCTAATGGTTTATCTGCCTCATGGTTTTAGTCTTGTTGTTTAATGTGAACAAATATCGTCCCATTAGAAAACCCCCACATGTCCACCATGGTTAGCTGCCCACATGTCCACATACTCATGTGGTCTACCGTGTTTGCTGGCATGGAACACAGTTTCGACGCGGCTAACTGTTGCAGTTAGGAAACTAGTTAATGTAACCTCCACCCGGTGAACTCTTGTTCACATACACATGGTTCCAATGCAGTTTAAATGTGTATTAAGGGACCTTTGGTTAGAATTACAATGTATTTGCAATGTATTTGTAATGTATTGTGGTTACAAGGTCCGAGGGTTAGGTTTTAGGTTTGTAGACTCAGGTGTCAAGCTTAGGGTTTTAATACAATGTTTGAATACAAGCCTTTTAGGACTTGGTACATCAAATTACAAAACCCGTTTACAATAAATTTTCACAATTTGACACACACAATGACCACATCACTAAACCACACATTACTCATGACGACTGAATGATGCCCATGAACTGCACGTTGACAATGAACTGCATGTGTGCAATTGATATGATGAGATCCTCCTCAATCAACATATGACTTAGTCTCAATTTTGAGACTTATAATTTAGAGTTTTTGAGTCAAACTAACATGCTCTCACTTGTGAGTATGTGATTTTTTAGCTTGATTCGAAGCATTCTAAATTATAACTTTTACTCATTTTTTTCCCAATCTAATACGTATATTTTTATATTAATTTTTTTAGTTCTTTTATTCTCTATGAAGTGGGTATATCTTGGATTGATTTTTTTTTTAATTTGATTTCCCATGATTTATTACTATTTTGAAGTTTATTTTAGGATTGAGTTATAAGTGAGCTCTGCAAAGTTATGCCAAGTTATTCCTAAGCCTCAAGAGTCTTTGATAATGATATGTAATACCAGAGTCAAGTGTCTTTGATAATGATATGAAAAAAAAATTAAGAACATTGTAAATATATCTAATGTTTTACAAAATTGCCAAATTTGTACGAGATATCACAATTTTCCATACCTACATGAAGCTTACCAATTTACTTATGATTGCCTACCACTTATGCATTTGTAATGAGATGTTTTGTGCAACCTTAGTGGGGATTTTATTGAATGGTTACACTTTTTTATATACTATAGATTGCATCAACCCAAAAGTTGTTTGAGAGTTTTTTGCCTTGAAAATGCTCTTTTCCATCTCAATAATGGTCGTCTTTTCCTGTCTAAATTGTGGTTATGTCTCCTACAACTTTTGCAACCACTTTCTATTTGTTCCTCTTAAAACCCTTTCCATTTGATTTAATCTTGGAATGATGCTTTTGTATTTGTTGTCTGTAATTTCTTCTTTACGCCGAGTACTTACGTACTCCAAATATTTAATACCTCCATTAGCCACTTTCATTGGGTTTGTACCTTAGCCTTTGACCATGTAAATACTCTTCAGACATGTTATAGATCTTCTTGACTTTTGGGTTTTTCTTCATAGGTGGCACCATATAGTAAGGTTCATCATGTGGATTTTGTGAACGAGATTCCAAAAAATGCAGTAGGAAATATATTGAGAAAGGAATTGATTAAATTGGCCACCTCCAAACTCGAATGCAT
>APFE030087900.1:0-17065 GCA_000404065.3 Pinus taeda
TAGATTTTTGGAACACAACATTTAGATCTCAAATAAGCTGAAAAATGGGACATCCACAAAATTCATGTCCTCATGCCAAGAAAGTGCCTCAAAGGAAGAAGAAAACAAGAAAGAAACTGAAGGGATGGAAATTGTCACAGATTTTTCTTGATGAAGAAGAGGATTATGAAGAAGCGGATCCTCCTAGCAATGAAGAAGACCAAAGTACACAAGAAAATGTAGAAAAGGGGAGCCCTAATCATCAAGTTTTAGGAACTCTATATTGAAAGGGGAACTGTGTGAAGACGATGAGCTTGGTGTGATGGCTAGGGTTTCTTAGTTTTTTCTCTTTCCTTATGTGGTTGGGTTTCTTCAAACATCAAATCCACCTTCTTTGTCATCGCTAGGGAATGATCTCACTGCTCGCAGGTCTCATAATGGATTTTTTGAATGGATTTAATACTGGTTTCAGTCTCCCGCGTGAGGACGGAGACTGATAGGCTAGGCCATTGGTAGTATCATTCACTATATTGTCGATGTAGAGTATCTTCTCACCCTGTACGTACACAATGGCATAGATGGAAGTGAAGGAAGTCACATTCATGAGTTGGGAATGGACTTGTCTAGGATTAAAGCGAGTATGGAGCAGAAATCTTATAACTTCATTCATGAGTTGGGAATGAACTTGTGTAGGATTAAGGCAAGTATGGAGCAAAAATATTATAACTTGAGCAATGTCTTTCGGTAGAAATCACATAAGATAAAGTTTTGGCCAACACATTTCGAACGAGCAAGTGTGGTTCGTCATAAGTACCAAAACAATGAACGAGACTTGTTGGTTCAAAACACATGGGCCAAAAATGTCTCTTATGTGATTTCTACTGAAAGATTTTTCTTAATTCAGCATGGATCATAGAAGCTTGAATATAGAAATCTTATAATTGTCTTCTCTTAGTAAAAATAGAAATATTGATCATATTTGGAGGCAAAATTTTGTCTACAAAAGTGAATGTTCCACCTCAAACACATCTGGATATGTTCGTAAGTTTGTTGTTAAAGATCCCAGATCTGGATATTGCCAATCCCCTAAATACATTAGGTTTTTGAAATGGAGGAGTAGCGTTATATATGGAGAGTCTGCTTCACATTTTTCCATATCATAATTTTCCTCCATCAAAGTGGGTGAGTTCAGTGATTTGTCCATCACTTATGAAAATAATACTACCATAGAAATCCCTCTCCCTCTTTTCATCTCCAAACTTATTCATTGATTTGGCTGAAGATCTGTATGACTGTAAAGCATGGGCACTTGATCTGGTAGCCTTCCAAATTTTTATCAAATCCCCACATTCAAAATCAATACTATTTTGGGTTCGGGACACATAGAACGTCAAACATTTAAATCACAATATCATGCACACTCTGGGTATCATGATGCTCCTACAAAGTCTAATGTTCAGAGGAAAATCCATGTAGGAAGATGTGATGTTACAAGATTATAACATCCTCCCATCATCCACCATCATATTAAACTTGAGGCTTTGAGGAGGATCACCTCGACCAAGAAATTCAAAGGGCACACAGGGAGTGTTTGGATCTAGTATTCACAAAGGAACATATTCGAATCAAGGGTAAGAAAATGGAGTATTTTAGTTCATATATATCCTAAAATTCAAATTTGTTGCCTCAACAACACTAGATTAGAAACACAATATACCCAACCCCTTCATAGTGGAACAACTAAATCAAATCCAAGTAATGACTATAAATATACCATAAACAAATGATTTTTGCATAAAATATGAATCTCAAGTAGTATTATGCAGACTCAATAGTTTTTGGCCAAAACCAGTGGATATTTTCCATTGGATATTCACAAATTGGACAATAAATTGTGAGATGCACCTTTGCTCTATGGGCTTTTTCATAGAAAATTTTACATCGTTAGAGGATTGCGAATCTATATTGCAAGAGAATCCATCGTTTTGGGGCTCTGTGGGACTTTTTGTCACCACTTGGTTCCCAGATTTCAACGCCAATATAATGGTAGTATATTGAATGTCAGTTTGGGTTAGATTGCATAATGTGCCCTTATATTTTTGGCTCAATAAAGTAATAGAAGCCATTGGGAACATATTAGGGTGATATATAAAGAAAGATACCCAAATATTTAATTAATAAATATACACAATCGCCATAATTTATGTGGAGGTAGAATTAAACAAAGGATTGTCGGATCATATTTTCTTGACACACAACAAGAAATGCTCGACAAAGTTCCTAGATTTTTGGAACACAACATTTAGATCTCAAATAAGCCGAAAAATGGGACATCCACAAAATTCATGTCCTCATGCCAAGAAAGTGCCTCAAAGGAAGAAGAAAACAAGAAAGCAACTGAAGGGATGGAAAATGTCAGAATCTTTTCTTGATGAAGAAGAGGATTATGAAGAAGTGGATCCTCCTAGCAATGAAGAATACCAAAGTACACAAGAAAATGTAGAAAAGGGGAGCCCTAATCATCAAATTTTAGGAACTCCACCAAACACATCGAGGCAGGAGATGGGATTCACTGTAGAAATGAAGACAAGGGACTCAAAATTTCATCATGTATCTGAAAGTTCAGATTCAGATAAGGAAAATCCAAGGATGAATGAAGGGACCCAACTAGCACTTGTAATGGCCACTCCTTCCCGAGGAGAATGGAAAAAGGTTAAAAATAATAAATGGAGAAAAGGGTAACATGCTTACCACCATTTTGGAGTCGTATTTTTGGTCTCTGTGATCACCATTTTTGATTGGCAAGATTTAATGCATTATCAACATCTACAACATGTAATTTTGTTTTCATTATAAAATTATCATTTTTCCTAAGGAAAAAAGAATATATTAATTATAAATAATTATTAAAGAATATGATTTTAAAATACACATTGAATACAACCAGATCTCAAATCAATACACCAGTATTTTTGACGTGGTTAAAACCCTCAAAGAGGGAAACAGTCCACGACCTGAGCTAACGTGGCCACTTCAGGCAATTTATTAATCAAAGAATGAAAATTTACATAAGCTTTCTCTCATAGATGGATTACCTGAACAATGACCCTCCATGCGCTTTAAATAGAACTCATGGACCAATCGGGTGTCAAGCCACGGATCAAGTGTCGGTAATACCGAGGAGAGAGTGAACCGTCGGATCACTACATATCGTGACCTTCAGATTGTAAGTTACAAAATGTAGAACGGTAAAGAAACACACTTTACCTAACTCTATACCTAACTCTATACTAGACCAATTTGAACTTAACTATTTCCTATGTGTCGGAATATCCTAACAGTTGTTACAAAAGAAGAGCTTTGTCATTCATGATGTCGTGGTCAATTACCAAGATAAGTGAAATATTATTAAATTTACCATGGATAAGTTAATGCAAGCATTCAATTCATTTGAAGTGTATCTCTTGCTCTGGATACTATGCATGCTTAAAACCATCATAGAAGTTATTTGTATGAAGTTTGTAGATAATTTGTTTAGTGACCTTCCATATTGTATATTAAATAGATGTTAAAGTGAATTCATGTTGCCAACGATAACCAACATGAACTTTGACTTCGGCGTAAATAAATGTTTACTCTGCTCCACACCCTCCCAACTGATAGAGTCAGGACCACAACGAATGAATTTTTCTGAATTCCTCAATCTAATTACTCTAGCCCTAGTATTTTTCCAACATCAGTAGTTTCTCAACACCTCCCGTCATCACTCATCACATTCAAGTCATCAGAAAATTCAAAAGTTGTAAAACACGCCTAATAAGACTATGACATGCTTGTTTTAAAAAATTCAATAGAAATGCATATAATTTGGTGGAATGAAGAAGAGAAGAGATGGTGGCTCAGGTGCAGATGGGCTACAAGAAATTAGAACGAAGGAATTTGAATTTGCCACTTTCAACTTCCTGCCTAGATAGTCTACTTGCGATTGGCCATTATTGGAGGATGGGTTATGAGCAATTGCCAGTGAGTTTTCCATTAATTATTATTGTTTTATTTTTGTTTTATTAAATTCATATTAATAAAATGTTTTAGGGATTGCATTATGATGATTCCTTGGAAGTATTTGATGATATTAGATTGATAGCTCCATGTCATTTTTTTGTTTGTAGATTTTATATTTGAGTTTGAATTTTATTAAAAGGATTTAAGAAAATTTAATAGTCTATTTAAAGTTTATTTAGGTTTATTTTTAAATTTCTAGAATATATTTTATTTACACTTTCAATTTAAGTCTCCATAAATATTAGGTGAAAGCCATTTTAATTCTTTTCATTGCATATAATAATGTGATAAAATTTATTTTATTCTTTTCGCCATTTTATTGTAAATTATTTCTCAAAATTTTAACAATGTAATTATTTTTCTCTTTATTTATTATTAATACCTATTTTCTAATGTATTTGCATGGAGATGGAGAGTGAATATGATTTAGAATTACAATTTGTATTTTTTTGTTTATTTATATGTAATTTATATTATTATTTGTAAACAATAAAAAACTATATTGATAAGATTTGTATTTATTTTCACAGAGGGGAGTTTCGCTCTCTCTAATTCCTCAAGATAGCTATGGATATGGTTTTATGTGAGGTATGTCTAGTGCAATTATGGTTATTTTGTTCTTATTTTTTTTTCTCTCTTCTTAAAGAAATTTATAGAAAACAGTTGGGAATGTAGTAAAAATTATAAAATGGTGATATTTTTTTTAAATAAATTGATCTTGGTAATGAATGAACAATGAAAATTTAAACAAAATAAATAAATAATTAAATTGAACTTCCTTCTTCCACAATGAACTTGGGTTGTACAACATCACTTCCTCATTGATCAAACCTTAAGCTTCGTCAATCTACGCTTCATTTGGTAGTCACATTAGTCCTTCAATGGTGATGCATTTAGTGCCAACTTGGTCCAATCTCACACTTCACTCCAATAGTCCACATGTGTCCAATACCAAACTTTGCAACCTGGACCTCTGATTCAACTAGCAAATCAAAATCAACAAGAGGATACACATACCTTTCTTTCCAACACATTCTTGGTCCTCTTGTCCTGAAGATCTAAGATTCCTGAGATATGGTTAGGCCACACCATCAACCCTAAATAAATACTCCCAACTATATTTCCCTTCTCCAAAGACATTCTCTTTTTTTGATTTCCTTTCTAGACTTCCAAAGAATTATTTTGGGTGTAAGGAAACTCCTCAAAATACCCTACAATTATTTGTATCACAACAACAAGTGATCTGAGCTATCTAGAAACGAAGACACTATTTTTTATCTACCACTCTCCTTCGAGTAACTGTTGCTAAGCTAGAGATGTTTTACAAGCCCTCTCGACCGTCCAAATTATGCCTCCAACATGATGTTGTAGCAGCAATTTGTTGTGGCCTAAATAGAGATCCGAGCACCGCACAAAAGTAGCAAATAAAATTACTCAAACTTAGCTTAGAGCTGCAACCTTGTTCATCATGGCTATCCACACCGAAACATAACAGAAACTTCTACACATATTGTGCCAAAGTCATCCTCCATGTTAGCTAGTTAGCTACCTCAAGTTCACTATCTATCTCAAAGGTATAGCTAATTTTATTTTCACTTTTGATGTGCTCTAAATCTGCAACAATTAACTTCTATTTATATGCACACACATGGCTCCATGAGTTTTTCCTTGGCGCAGATTTTAGCCCAAGTTGACCTACCCAACTAGACCAATTAACCACCAACCACATATAAAAATTAATATCTCTTATTAGAGACCTCTATCTTGAGTTAATTTAGCTAATCTTTTCTCCTCTAGATGTCCTCTAACACCTACAAGTGTCAAATCACTCAAAGTCTAGTTGTTCTTTCCGAGTTAATTTAGGTACAAAACCCCAAGCTTCGGTTCCAATGCCATATCAATTATGTTGCTCTTCTTCATCCAAACATCCATCACTAGGGCTTCAAGTTCTTCCCAAGCTACTAAATCTCAACAAACTCTTTACATATAGATCCACAAGAGTTTTCATATTAGACTACAATTGACCATATGCTTATAGAGCTAACTCAATAGGCTAACACAATATTCCCAATTCCACCACAAGCTTGAGAAGGGCCGGGGGATATAATTTTATGCTTTTTAGACAATAAAAAATAAGAAGAAAGGAAAGAAAAATTAATACCCAAGGCCATTTAAATTTTACATCTAAGTACCTATCATAGAATCTTCTAAGAAGATTGCAAGTTAAGACTCACAGTGTTCGAACTTGATTCACACATCAACATATAATACCAATTGACAAGAAATTTTGATGGGTATTTAATTATAAGGCCCACAATACCTACAGAATTTACACTCAGTTTCCTAAGAAGTGTTGGAGCATACCCAAGAAAAGGGTATAAGTAGCAAAAAAGCATAGAATTGCAACAATTTTTAGCATCGCCTATTGGAAGAGATACCTTGTAGTAACTTGGACATGTCAAAGATCTATTCATTGAAATAAAAAGATAGAAAATGATGGTAGATCAGAAAATACAGAAACATCAACAATTCACTTCAACCAAAGTTAGCATATAAAATGGAAGTTCGACATAGACAAAATTGAGGACAGTTGAGTGATTGCAATGAGAAAAAAAAACTCTAGACATCAAATTTACTTCTAAATCACCCTGTGTGACTACCACAACAATTATTGAATAAAAGGATTATCAAGATAAAATGTCATTCATTCAGGATGATACTCAGGAAGTCCCATATAATAATACTATGTGAGAATATATATTAAAGGAAATTCTAGAGAAAACTAATTTACAAACAGATGTTACCTCAACCTCACCTACAACTAATGAACAAGTTCCTATAGTAGAGTCAAATACACCCAACACTTGAGCTCCATAAATAAAGAAAGGCTAAAAGAAACATCTATTAAGAAACCTGACCAAAGGGATGCTTGAGAAAAACAACTATTTGAAGCACTAGAAAATTCTATGAGAGAAACAAAAGAAAAATAAAAGAAGGATATTGGATAGTAGCAAGATTTAGTAGAGACAACAACAACAAAAGGTATATCTAGTTAGAATGTTAGAACTGGGATATAAAGTGCAACTATTAGAACATAAATACTAGTTGATCAAGAATTGTTAAGGAACATATCACTAGCCAACAAGGTAGAATATTTGAAATATTTAAAAGCATTTGATGCCCATGAAAGTATAGTTGTATGGAAATGGTCTATATTTTATCAACATCATCAAGTGCTTGCACCAACTACTTATCAAACAACATTCCATATGACTTCAACACCAGCACATCTAATAACACAATCATCTTGATCATCGTCCTGACAATATAAATTCAATTTCTTTGAGCTAAGCTTTTAGGATGCAGTCTCTCTTCTCGACAACAACATCGCACTCGGGAAATTGAAGTTAAAGGTTTCAATCGACCATCCAGGGAAGGGAAAAGAATAATAATTCACATTTTAAATCTTGTAGATGTAATTCAAGAAGTTCTTGTGACCCCAGAACTAGATCTCCTAATTAGCCAACCACCCTTCTTGTCGAATTTTTATTTCTTTATAAAGATTTACATTTTTTAATTTATGGTATATCAAATTTTGTAAGACTCCAAATCTTCCCTTATTTGTCACAAAGAAGATACTAAGGGTAGGGGAGATGTTGAAGGGGCTAGTCGACTTAGTTGACGATCCCAAGCAATTCTAGAAATGATATTATAAAGTTGATCAACTCTCTAGTTGAGTCAAGGTTCTAAGTTAGATAGGCTAAATTGCTTTTGACAAATAGAATTTTTTGACAATCTTGACATAATATATGTATATATATATATATGGAAATGTATGCATCATTGTATCTTTTGTGACTAGCTTCTGAAGAGGATATAATATAAAGTAACACTTTTTTTAGTTCTTTGCTACATCATTTCTCTTCTTCTATTCCTACGTTCCTTATCTTCATGTGATTTCTTGTTTTCCTTTCTACTAGTAACTAATGGTCATTATCTGCTACACTGCAAGTATATATCAAACTTTTTGGAATATTTTTCTAAAATATAAAATATTTTAGAATATTGGTGCATCTTTCAATGAATTGTAAAATGTTGTAAAGTATTAGTGAATCATTCACTTTATTATAAAATCTTGTAATTTATTGGTGAACCCCTCATTTAATCTTTACATCAAGTTATTTTTCCTTCTGATGCATTGATTCTCTCATAGAAAAATAATTATCCAATTAATTTGCTTCAAATAAACAAATATCATTAGGATTTTATGGTTCATCACCATCTATAAGTTATTTCAACTTCTTGGTGTGTAACTATTATAATAACTATTGTTTTTTCTTCTTCAGTCAAAACTCTAACAATTTTTTATCAATACACAATCTTTTGAAATTACATAAATATGTAATTAAATTTAATTACATATGTGATAAAAAAATCAATTAACACAACTCATTATAAAGCCACAATTTTTGAGTTCAAAAATATAGCCCACAAAGAAAAATGTTCATTACTTAGTATAACATGTTACAATATAAGTATCATCAAAGGATTCAACTTCAAAAATGATAATACAGTAAACAATCCCTCATCCTCCACTAATTACATGTATTTCTTCTTTAGCCTTTCCCTCAAAAGTATAATTTCATTAAAGGAATGTTTTTCCCATGGAAATAGATCCCCTACAATGAAAACATACGAAGCTAGAGAATAGGTGATTATTCCATAAAAATAGCCAAGTAGAACATATTTCCCTTTCCTAGTAAATATTCTGAAACAAAATACAAGATAAATTGTGGATTCTCTAAAAAATGAAGAAGCTCATGTCATGCCAGAAAGTGAACTGGAAATTAATTTATTTTCCTTAAACCATTATATATATAAAAAAATTAATGATAATTACGGAAAATATGCTAAATACCCAAAGAATAAACAAATACATATACGCCTATACCTCCACCTCCTCCCTCGCCTCCTCCATCTATGCCTCCTCCTCCTCCTCCTTCTCCTCCTCCTCTGCCTCCACCTCCTCCTCCTCCTCCTCCTCCTCCACCTCTGCCTTCTCCTCCTCTTCTACTGCCTCTACCTCGTCATCCACCACCACCTCCACCTTCATTTTTTTCCTTTCATTCATTCAAAATACGATGATGATTATGCGGAGGAAAACGGTTATGTCGCTGTGAATAAAAGAAAACCAGCACAACATTCGAGTCAGTCGCACCTACCAGTATGAGAGGCATCTTAAAACGCACCGCTCCATTTCAATTTCCAAAAAAGCAAAAAACAAACATCCATTTCAATTTACAATAAAGGAAAAAGAAACCTCTCCTATGGTTCAACGGTAGATGAATTTAAAAGAAGAATTCAATTGATTAGTTTACCATTGGCACCAATCTCGCATTCATTTTCTTCTTTTCATTTTCTTGTTCGCATTCATTTTCATCTTTTCATTTTTCATGTTCGCATTCATTTTCTTCTTTCTTTTCACGTTCTTTCTTGGGTGCATCATTTCTTTTTTTCATGCTTTTTTTTGTTATTTACATTAGATGTGATCTGTTAGTTTTGGTTCTGGTTCGTACAACTATGGTTACGTTTCTGTGTTTTTGCGGTGCACCCAATTTTGTTTTCGTTTTTATTTTTCTTTTTATTTTTCATATATTGATTTGGTTCGAATGCATGATCATCGTATGACCAGAGAAAATCAATGTGAGTGCATTAAATCGACATTATCCTTAGGTGACATAAATCATTCCCTTGCTATATGTAGTTTGATATAATCTATTGTATTGATTTTGATGTACGTAGGAGAACGAGTTGATTAATAAATGTTGATGAAAATTGAACGGTATATTTTGCAGTGATGGAAATCGTGACTGGATTTCAAATCATTAGAATTATAAGTTTTGTTTTTATATTTAACTATATGTGTATCTGGATTATACATGTAATTAGCAAGGCTTTGAAAAGAGTTTCAGAGGTTTTCAGAGGATTGGAGACGTCTCCTTTAGACTATAGGTCAACATTGATGCTTACTCGGATATTCTAAGGCGTCTTACATCGATACCTTATGGAAGTGAGTTTCTTAACGCACTGCTAATTTAATATTAAATACTGAAAAGAAAAAATTAAAATTAGAGAACGAATCAAAATTCATAACAACACAATAACATATTTATTTTTATTTTGTGTTATCATAAAGGATACCTAACTGTTTTTCCCTCTTGAAATTTGTTTTTCTACCTAATTTACTGTTTCCTTCTTTGTTGCAAGTTTCTTTTTCTGATCTTTAATTTTAAGTTTACTGAGCGACACGATTTATACTATGTATAAACATCTCATTGCAATCTAGTTTGGTGTTAATTTGGTTTTGTTCTCACATAATATGCTATAATAAATTGAGAAATTGATTATGAAAATTTACCCTCGCAAATCTTCTGATATTAAATTGATTTTGTGAAAATTTACTCTCACATAATGGTGTGATTTCTCAATTTGGACTTGCCATAAAAACCCTACATATATTGATGTCAAAAATACACAAATGTTCACTTAATTGTAGGAGAATTTTTAAAGAAAATAACTAAGCAAAGTTGTTTGTATCCCAACTAATACTGTAGGTGGAGGAATATTGTGAGTCTAAGAGATATAAATGATCACATATTTTGCCAATGGATTGAATCTATTGGGAAACACCATCAAATCACGACTTATCCCTCAAAATGATTATATCATGATGAAAACAATTATGTTGGGCGTTCAATTTCCGAGGCAGGGAGTCTTGTAGTGCTAGAGTGTTAAAATCCATTGTGATGGATGACTGACCTTGGTCTTCAAAGATTGTGCCATTTCTTTCTAACGATATACCCCAACATATATAGAATATTTTGGTTTGTGATCCAACCAGGATTTTTGGCATTTGTCCATTGGGGATCCAAGCGAGCATCAAAGTTGGCTAACCATCTTTTCAGAAACAGGGCCTATGAGTGCCAATGCCATTGAGGTTGAAGGATCTTCTTGCCATCATCCTTTGAATCCAAAAGCCACCCCATACAACCCTTGGCCAAAATTAAAAAGTGTAGTGAATAACTAGGTATAGGGGAAATATTCTTCAATGTCCAATTTCTCATACCAACCATCACCATTCTCTTACTTGCAAAATGACCAACCAAAGTGATCTCCTCCATTTTTGAGTTGTCGTTCAACATAAATCCTTCACCCAACACTAAATATGCTTTGAATTTTACATATTTCTTTTTTTACTTAGCTCTGTTCCTTTCGTGCCAAGTAGTGAGATGACCCTTGAATGGAATGAGATACACCCCCACAACATTTCACACTTGAAATGTTCGCACAAAAAGTGAGTGCATGGAGGATTGATGTTATAGTTAGTGACTAATGTAAAATATGGGAGGGCAATTAGGTCTGAGCGAAAATAAATAGCACAAGGAGAGATAGCAGGTAGCTCAATGGAGGTTTACCAAGTTATGGTGGGGTCGAGATGTGGTAAGCTTAGATATTCGTAACAGTTGAGGATGGCCTCAAAGCAAAGGTGGTTGTGGGTGTCCTCATCTCAACGAGACAATAGGAGGATGGCCCATGCATGTGATATGTGTATGTGGAGAGAAAACATAAAATCAAACTAGGAGAATGTGAGAGATACGATAGAGTCGACTATTGTTGAGAAGATGGTAGGTGTGTTTTGACTTCCTCTTTCTAGGCCCAAATTTTTAAACCCTCATATAGGTCATCTGAGAATTTGATTTTCTCAACTTCCATCATTATATATATAATAAAAAATGGTATTAAATTATAATTAATATTTATAAATAGTTTCAATAATAATTATAAAATTTATCTTTTATGATATAGTAATTAAATTGAAAATAATGTTATTCCTTTAATATATAATAATAAATTGACAATAATTGTATTTTTTAATATATAATAATTAAGTTAACAATAATATAATTTTTAAAATTTTAATAATAATAGTAACATTATTTTTTAATATAATAATTAAAATTATATAACAATTTGTATAATGTTATTGAAAAATATATAAATTTATATAAATTAGTATATTATAAAATTTTATATTTATTTAACAATAAATAAATATTAAATTAATTTAAATGAAAAATGAAAAATAGAATAAATATTATTTATAATAAAATAATAATTATTATTATAAGTCTAAAGTCATTATCGAATCATAGATTGGAAAAAATGTTTGAAATAGTGTGCAATTATTTATTTTATCTCTTAAGGAAAAGATTCTAAATCATTTGACCTAATCATTTGACCTATTTCAATTCATATGTATAAAATTGTTTATATATCGAATTTTAACTTTAAAAATAGAAATTTAAAAAAAACTATGATAGCTTAAACAAATCCGGAAAATTTCACTAAGTTACAAAGTCAAGTCATATTCAATGGGAGACAATACTCTTTTTAGAAGTGCAAACTTGTTGGAATATTTATCCAACTCACTTCCAAACGTGTAGAAACTTTGAAGTCCAAAGTTTGAAACTACAGAAATTATAGATTATAGGGTTTCCTATATTGAATCGAATCAAACTAAAACTATTTCAAATGTCACAGTGATTTGTTAAGGTGAAATCACACCAAAATGAAAGGTTATTGTATTTTTCAATTGATAAATTTATACAAAAAATAATTTTATATAAATCTATCAATTTGTATTTGTGTATTGTGTGGCACATGCATTCCATCAACTCTACTCATTATTTTATGAATAAAGGAGGAAGGCCATAAAATTCTCAAAAAAATTATAAACTATCTATACACATCCACGATACCATTTTAATTCGATAAGGATTGTGTACTCCCCAAAGTTTACAAAATTTAGATTTCGAAAAAACCCACACTCGTGCCCACGAAGTAAATGAAAGATAATAAGTAGGATTTTCAGCAAATACTAATAGGTTTACGTGCAACAAATATCTTCCATGAGAGTATAGGATCTCATGAAACAGATCTGATGACTTAATCTTCTTCGCGACGTCAATGTCTTTGTCATCTTTGAGTTGAGCATAGCTTTCTGCCAAAGTGGTCGTCACTTCCTTCACTAATTTTGGAGAAAGCGCGTCAAGTTCGTGCAACTCCTCTATGTCACAAACCAGTGATTCTGTGAGACTCTCGTTCAGATATTCGTGAACCACCACGCGCAGAAGGGTGACGTGCTGCGAGTCAGGAGCCATGGTGTATGCGGGCACGATCCACCCGAACCTTCTGAGGTGGTCAGAAATCTCATACTCATCGTACCTGTTACTGCCATTGAGCAAAAACGCGACCAGAGGGACGCCGACCTCTTTCGACAATATGTCGAACCGCTTGGTGTCCTCTAGGCTTATTCTGCCATGGTGCCCTTATGGCTCCTCCAACACTCAGATTTAGGGTTTAGTCATGATGAAATCAAAATAACGCGGAGGGAGCGGACGGGTGGGCAAATTCTAATTTAAAATGGGGAAATTTAAAATTCAAATAGTGTAGTACTTAATGAGATTATGTACTAGATATGGTGAAAAGACACGCTCAAGAGTTGTGTGGGTATATTGCAGATTCCTCTGAGTCCCTCTAGCTTTCACCTGCTCAGAAATATGACGGGATCGGAAAACGAATGCTCATGAAACAACATGCATGCTCATGGTAGCCAAAAGGTATGGCAACCAATAAATTCTATTCATTATTAGTCCAATAGCATAGGATTTATTGGTTGCCCGGAAAGGTGAATCTTCATAAGGGTTGCCGGGATCCATGGAGTAACGAGGTAAATGTCTAAGGCTATCGGTGAGGAATTGGAGGTCTCTCGTCCCGGGGCCGCCAATGCACCAAAAAGGTGGGAAATAATGAAAGTGGGATTGATCTCTTTCTGCACGTAGCGACTTCGTCGAATCGACCGTGAACTTCTCTTATTGGAAGATTCAACCTCTCGCTCAGGAAGAGAAAGAATGGGGGTCACTCAACTCCTATATGACTTAACCATGAACAAAATCCGAACGGACCAACTCTGAATGGAGAAAATCCTATCGTACCTACCTGGCAAACCAGGACGCGACCAAGCGAATCAGGGGAGCGGATCAGTCGCATAAATGGCGAAGACTTCGCATCCGCATATCCAGCGGGGTAGCTCGCTACAGGTGAAAATAACTGGCATATTCGACGGTGATTAGTCTCAGATTCGATCGCTCGCATAAACAACAGAGATAACTTGCTTATCAGCGTAATGGTCTGCAGATCTGGATGTGATAACCCGCTTAAAAACTGATAATTCGCATATTCGATGGAGTCGCAGATCGGCTGATAATTCGCATATCCGATGATAATTCGCGTATCAGAATATAAGTTGCGTACCCAAGCAAGATAATTCGCGTAACTAATGTGAGAACTCGCATAACGAGAATTAATCTGCATATTCCGTGGCGATTACTAGTATGCCCGGCTGAAATACACGCATAAACGGTAAAGACATGTTGGATATCAGTGTAATGATCAGCATATCATACAGTGATAACCGATTACTAGTATGCCCGGCTGAAATACACGCATAAACGGTAAAGACATGTTGGATATCAGTGTAATGATCAGCATATCATACAGTGATAACCGCGTATCACTGAATAACGCGCCTATCTGGAGGGGATAACTGGCATATCACCTTAGTGATGCGAATATTCTGCGGTTATAATGGGCGTATCGAACGATTACTGGTGATAATTCAGATTACACACGATAACTCGCATAACCACTGGTGATAAGCACTCGAATATTGTGTGGGATCAGGTGATAATTCGCGTCAATAGTGATAATGGCATACCTATTGACGATAACCGCATATCCAAGGCGGTTAACTCGCGGCGGTAATTGCATATTGTGAGATGATAATACGCGTATTCAACTGAATTTAGTGGCATAAGCGAGAACTGGTTTATGCCGCGAAATATATCAAGTTCTGCCCGACAAAGAAAAATGGCCATGCAGGTCGAAAGGTAGTAGCTCCTTCAGTTTGGGTGGTACGCGACATGCCAGTTATTCAGAGTATGAGATTCTAATAAATTTGGAGGCGTGTATACCAGGGACGACGTCATTATGCAGAGAGGAAAGGCGAAAGGGATTTTGTCAAGGTTTCAGCTAACACAGCCTCCATTCACTCTGATGTGCCTTGTAATCTTTGTGGGTAGGGTTTGTAGGTATATCCTTAAAAACTGGTGTCTCTAACCTACCGTTTACCTCTTCGGAATCGACAAGTTGAGCCATGGATAGGCCACCTCTCATTGTACCTCACACTGACATATGGAAGAAAGAACGGCTTTCTGTCGATCCAGAGGCAAATTATTTTCCTGTTGCAGCAACCAAATCTACTAGAAGGTTTTTAATATATTGTTCGGCTTTAGCGGCTTTCTCTCATTATGTGATGAGACCGCCATTTTGGAACCGGGTTTGATAAACATTTCCTGTGATAAAAGATCTAGTTTCCACAGTTATCTATTACACCGTTTTCATTTATGAAATTTCTACCAATTTTCCCTCTGATGTGACTTGGCCTCTTGCATAAGGTAATGGAGTTTCCAAGGCAATTTTGGCCTCTTGTAGAAGGTAATGGAGTTTCCAAGACAGTTTTAGAATTGATGGAGTTTCCAAGACAGTTTTAGAATTGATGTGACTTGGCCTCTTGTAGAAGGTAATGGAGTTTCGAAGGCAGGTTTAGAAATAATTTTACATCGACTTGTGGAAATGGGCTTCATCGTCTACTATCTTGTCGAAATTAAAGTATTGTTAGTTTGCATTGGATTATATTAATATGTGATTTCTAAAACGTAATGCGAGGCAGAAATGTATACTTATTTAAATATAAAACATCGTTTATAATTATTTTATTATAAAAATATATAAAATATGAAACTTAAAATAATTTTATATTGGTAAAATCAAATCATTAAAATGTATAGGATAAAAATTGAAACTAAAAAAAATATACATCATAAAGATAACCACATAAATAAAGAAGAAAATAAATAAGAGATCACCACATTTTAAGTTATTTATTTGAATCTAAAAACTGAAGTAAGAAAATAGCAATATTGAAGTTAATATTGCTGCCTCATCATTTAGGTTTCAAAATAGAGATAGAAAACCATAAAAATGAAGATATAGATAATGAATTTTTGAATCTGATAGAGTTGAGTTTCTCTCCCTAGCTTTAAATTTTGTAGAAGAGTTCCACATTTAGAGATGCACTGTCATTTCCATTTTTAATAGTTCCATGGGTCATATAGTTCTCGGTAAGCATAATTTTTTTAAATAGGATTTAAAAAAAAAAAAAATTGTTTTGATTTAAAATTTAGTTTCTTATTCTGTCACACTTAATAAGCTGTTATTTAGGATTGCGTAATGTAAAATATAATTATTGATATTTAAGTATTATTATAATCAAAGTTATTCATAAATTTGTGAATATGAATAATTAAAATTTATAAAATATTTTATTGCCATTTTAAGTTAATTATATTTTTTATAATAATAAATAATTCTATTTATATGCAAAATATTTTTTAAACATATTAAATATAAATAAGGTTAATATATTTATATTTTTTGTTTTGTTTTAAAATAAAAAACTTTTCAAAATTTTTTAGTTTGAATAGTTTTATGAAGAGTTTGTTTCCTCTTAGCTTATATATTATATCTATATCATTGTCTATATATTGATTGGTTTCTTCGAAGATTCTCATTCAATTCTATGATTGGTCTCTTCTAAGCTTTTGATACAATTTCATATTTTACTTTATGAGCCACACTCTTTTGTGAAAAACACGAATACTTTTTCAAGTTCCACTCCATTCAATTCAAATTATTGTGCTTAATTTTGTCATTAATTTTTCTAGATAGTTATTTTATCTGTAGAGAAAAATCACTCTGATCAATTGATGGATAGGAAAACAAGGTTGACACCCACCAATTTATTCAGGGTAAACACATAGTTTGTATATTATTGTTGTAACAA
>APFE030087911.1:2921-18993 GCA_000404065.3 Pinus taeda
TCAGCAGGTAAAACCCGCGATCTCCACCCAAAAATAAGGAGTTTTATATTTTTTTAAGTGTTTTAATACATATACGTGGGTTGGGTATATATGAACCCACGTATACACACGTTTAACTCAGGGCAATGTCGCGTACAGGGAATAAAACACTATTTTTTAGATTTTGGACCATGTCTGGAAGGAGGGGTTGCCCTAGGCCATGAGTGCAGCATCACAAACCATAATAGTGAGATTTGGAGCTATAACAACCCCCTTGAATACAGGTAGTTTTACAGAGTTCGCCATATTGAACAATGGAGGTGGCGGTGGTGTGGGTGATGAGGTGAGCAGTGGAGGAGAGGATGGAGATGGTGTGAATGGATGTGATGAGTGTGGAGGCAGTGTAGGTATTTGCGGGAACCCTCATCTTATCAATTGACTAACGCTCAAGGGATAAATCTGTGATGTTCCTTCATCGTCACTTAAAGGAGGTCCGATCAGTGGTTTATACATAGAACCTTTTCTTCCTCCGTCTCAGAAAGGTTTTCCACTTCGCGTAGCTCCAAACATCAAGGTAACCTCATAACCAATTGTTCACACCAGAGAATCATAATCCAAGTATTTAGTGATTTTAAATATTTACCTCACGGTCCTTTAAAGAAGCGGTGCTCTGCTTCACTGTAACTGATAGAGGTATCGACCGCAAACTTTGTCACAAATCCTTCTATGATGTAATCGAGCCAATGGTCGACAGCGCGCATGATCTTATCTTCAGAAGCTTCCAACCTCTTACTAGCTCTGATGTCCAAACAATTAGCTCTTCAAGCCTCCACCTTCCTTGGTTTTCTACCAACTTCGTGATCCACTCGTATAACTCAACCGGGAAGGAATAAAAGTATATTTCGTGTATTTCTATGTACATATATCTATCCAACCACTATTCTTTCGTCAATCGTGGATTCTTTTTTTCTTGCGCTGCAAATTCATGGATCTTTCTATCCAACTAGGTTTCAATTTATTTCTTAGTTGGATTCCAATGATACGACATCACACATCTCTCATGTGGTCATTTTCCCTCCGACGAAACCATTTGTTGTCTTGAAGGGCCTTGACCTAGTTTCAGCATTAGTCAGCCAAGCAAATTCATACACTATTGGCCCTTTCAGCACCAACCCATGGCGCGTGGACTGAAGTCTCACCCGAAGCAGTCTGGGGGATGCAGGAACCAAGTTTTTGCACCCTGATATGGCCGTGATGTCGATCTATACCTCCCGATCCTACCTTCGTGAAAATCAATAAGCTTTTAGGGCTTATCGATGCTCCTTCTCTTCCATCCTTCAGTACCTCCGCGAAGATACCCAACTAATCTTCGCGTATCCCTAACCTAAGGTCCAGGCACTTATGCGCCTCTGTGGCTACATTACTGTATAAGTTCCCAAGTTATCTTAAGTGTTACCTAATCTACCATGTATTTACAGTTGTCTTCACATAATCTTATATTCTTGCTCGCTTTCAATTATTAGATATAATCAAATATATTCACACATTAAATAAGCATTATAATGTAAACCCAGATTGTATCATAACATAATTATATGCATTTAAACAGAGACAAAATAACAGCGATTTTCAGAATACTTGTCTTTATTGATATCTCAAGTTTAGTACAGACTCTAGCCACCTTGCGCACACAGTCGTAGGGCTCCTTGCACTCAATTGCGGACTTCCACCCTAGGCCTCCGTGCACTCAGCTAGAGAGCCTCTACCTATGCTAAGACCTGAGAACACTTAGAACATCTTACCCAAAACTCTTCTTACCACTACTAATTCTCCCTTAGACTCTTCTAAGACTTCCTCTTTATACAATCCCATGGTTCGCGAACCATGGGTAGATCTTTACAGCTAACATGAGACTTTACGAAACAAGGGCAGACAACCCTTTGACATCTTCATGCTTTATGACCACAAAATGCGGAGAATTTACATCTTTATTACAAAATTTGGGCCTTCTACTCCAAAACTACCTCTTGGGGGAACCTGTTCCCAACACTAGTACACTACAGCTAGCGACCAGCACGGGTTTCTAGTGTCAGGGGAGAAATGATCCTTAAATTAGGGTTTGAGAGCCCTTTCTCTCAAGGGAAGGTTAAGCAATGTTTTGATGAGTGTTTCAAGGAGGATCTGAGCTGCATATATAGATGAGTAAACTGCATGATGGTCATGTTTCGGGAACTTCGGGGTATATCACAGGGAAGTGTAGGAGGTGTGACAAAATAAAGCATAACAGGCCCTCTTGTAAATTTAAGTATTCTCTATTATCTAATCAATTTGCCATTGGCAGACTTCAATCTCTTCAAATAGCCTCTGATATGTTAATTTTCTAAACGATAGTAAAATTCAATCTAGAACAACTCAAATTACCAAGATAATTATTGCATTAGATTTCTTTTTTTGAGAAGACCAAAATAGAGCCAAAGATCACCTAATTTGGTTAAGCAAAAGTTAAGTTTTGAATTATTTTATTCATACTTCTATTATGGAATGGGTCAGCCCTAACCACATGAGTAATTGCTTGGGTTAGTTTTAATCCCAAGTGAACCCTCAAGAAAAACTATAAATAGGAGATACCTCAAGATAATTTTGACACACCTTCTCTTCTCTTTTGTCTTGGTTTGCATAGGTTCAACAGAAGGAGTTTGCACACAGTGCGAAATCATAAGAGAAAGGTTGGCTCTAGGTTAGGGTTTTCTGGATCTTAGTCGCTGGCACAAAACATAAGTTTTTCCTCCCCAGGTACATGCACAAAGTAGGAAAGATGGTGACTTTCGCTCTCTGGTCACTCAAAGGCAGTTTAGTGAGACAGACTCTGGGTTCAAAGGCAAATCAGAAAGGTTCCAGTCCCCGGTCGCTCGCAAATAGTAGCCCTGGGAGCAACCCTGACATCTTGGTCGCTCAGAGAGCAACAATAAGGGAGAAACTTTGGATTTTAGTAGTACATTACCACATTCGTATGCATAAAGGTCTCCTGGGAGTGAACCTACTATTATCACCAAAAAATTGATCATCTAGCCTAATTTACTAGATGGATCAAAGTACACCATGTAAAGCTAGTTTTACCATAGTAAAATTGGTTTCATCGTGAGAAATTACTTAATAAACCAGCTTTGGTAAGAAATTTATAGTTAAACCCACGAAGAATAATTAAATAAATCACTATTTATTTTATTTTCTTCTAGGAATAATTAACTAAACCATTGTTCAATTATTATTCCTTGTCATATTTGACCCAATCATGAAAAATTAACAGATAAATCATTAATTATCTTATTTTCCTCTAAGAATAATTAACTAATCACTAATTGATTATTATTCTTTGTCAAATTTGACTAAATCCCTTAGGAATAATTAAATAAATTATTATTTTTTTATTATTCCTTAAGTAATTTCTTGAGATGATAAATAAATCATTTATTTATTTACTATTTCTAAATAAACGTTTAAATGATTTTTCCCTCCTAAACAAGTATAATAAAATATTCCAAGTAGTTATTCCAAGAATGGGATCAATAATATTTTATTATTGCTCACTATTCTAGGAAAGCTCAATATTTTGTTATAAATAGAAGGGTTTTCCATTCATTATTCCCTTTTGATTACTTTCATTGTTGCACTCACTGTTGTAACTCTGATTATTTCATTGTTACACACAATTTTTGTTGGGTTTACACATTATAGAGGAGAGAGAGACTCTACACAAGATGAAGACGTTTGAGGATAGCCAAGAACCCATCCCATAGAGGGGGATTGGTAACATCTATTTGTTCCCTTCACAGGTATTATAATAAAAAACTATTCTTTGTATATCTGGTTTCCATTGGATGATTGGAGTTATTACTCTTTCTTTTTGCTGTTTAACTATGATTGTGGCATAGATCCAGACTTTGGCAGGTTTTGTTTCTATCAGTTATTGCAAATCTACAATGTTTAGCAGCCATTTATAATGTTGAGATTGTTTGTCATACACAATCTTAAGTGGGTTCTTTTCATACATCTTTGATAAGAAAACACTACAACAAAATTGACGACGACTCCATTGGTTTTATATTTCAGATCCAGAAACCTGGGTGACCTTTAGTTTACAGCTTAGGGTTTCTTCTTTCTTCAATTATCTTAATGTTTCCTAGTTTTTTAACCCTAGATCTGTTAAATTTCTGACTTCCGCAAGCTGTCTGGTCGTTTACATAGGTCACAGGAACTAGCGACGACAAAGGCGACACCTTTTCCGAGATTTGCCAACCAGGATCCACGGAGTAGAAATCACACTTTTTGGCTGAAAGAGTGCGATCTAGAGGCCAAAGCACACTTATTAGCCCAAAAAGTGTGATCCCAACTAGAAAACAGGTTAGTACCTGCGATTTTTCGGTTTTAGGGTTTTTCTCAGATCTATTTCTGGGTTTTGCAGAGAGATGTCTACTAGATTTTTTTACTCTATCTAATCCCTCTTAGGCCTCGATCTACTCTAATTTACTTGTCGAAGTCTAACTTAGCCCCTATGGATTCTAGTATGCTTCCACCTTTATAGGAGGAGTTCAACCACATTTTCCAGATCTGTAGCCTTATGTTTCAAATCTGTAAAAATAGGTTGCCACCATCCATAGTTTCACATTTAAACTTGTTTGGTCATTGGCCTTAGGGTCCCATCGGTTTCCCTAGGTGTTACACCCATCTCCTTATCTTTTTGCAGTGATCTTCCCCTCTGGTTTTTTGTTGTTACTGCACCACTTTCCAGTAGCTTAGTGTCACTTGATTCCAGTCACACCGACATTTAGATCTCTTTACCTTTTTAGTGTGTTTTCGTTGATTTAACCACCAACCACCAGAGTGTTTTCAAACCAAGTTTGGGTGGGGTTTAGTCAATGGTTTTGTTGTTAATTTTCTATTATTAATTTCAGTTTATTTTCAGCAATATTTTTCCTTTTTACAAATATGATCTGGGCTTGATCAATAAATACACTTTCACACACAAGCACACCTTAAGCGAAGGGTGCTTGGTTTACACCGCCAATACAAGACTTAAAATAATAAATTTATCTCCCTTCATTGAGACAAAGGCATATTATTGATCTCCCTTCACCATTTCCGTGTCACGTGTGTCTTACCACCATTGCACCACCAAGGTGTTTGTCACTGAGACTATTAGGACTTCACCCCCAATTTCCGCTTGGGCATATCACTCCTCCCCACCAGATCCAAGTTCATAACCCTTTGAGTCCCCACACTAACTCTTCTACTAGTTCACCTGATTCCTCATTTGAGTCTGAGCCTCCTTCACCGCATATTGTCACGATGTCTGGACCCACAGTTGGTGCAGGAACCCAACCTAGTGTTGGCTCTGGTTCTATCCCAATGGTCACATCAAGAGGAATAGTCTCAAGAACCGTTTTGGCAGCCCCCATGCTCCCCTTTATGGTTAGGTTAAGTCTACCGGATTTTAGCCAGTTGATAAACAACCCCATACACCATGATGCTGGTTGGCCTTCTATGTTGACTAAGCTTCCCTCAGACATCTCAAAGTTTGAAGGTAACACTAGAGAGGATCCTACCAGCCATGTTTTATCTTTCCACGTGGTGTTTCTCCAACTCCATAACCGATGACTCCATTCATCTTCAGTTATTCCAATGCACGCTCACTAGAGACACTGAAAAATGGTATGTAGATCAACCCTCTGTATCTCATTCTATTTTCATGATGCTTGCTAAAACGGTCCTTTCATATTTGCAGTTACCTCTCTAGTACGACACTGGTATGGAGCTATTGACCTCATTCCATCAGTCCTCCACCACTCACCTTTCTGACCATGTTCAAAGTGGCGTCGAAGGAGGAGCACGTGCCATGCCCTGCCCTTCGAAGACCATGTCTATCCATATTGGTTTCTCATGAGCCTTTTAACACCCATTGGAAAAGATGTTGCGTCCCATTTTCCATAGACTGAGGAAGAATCTCTCCAAACTATCCTGAGATATGACCCGATTTATGCGCAATCCGATTATCTATACTGTCATTCCAGACCTCGCTTGTCTTGGAAGTGCCAATACACCGTGGGCATCGCACGTCATTAGCGGTATCGTTAGAACCCTTTCGAACCCTTCGCCATATACTCAGCAAAGTTATGTATATACACAGGGGGGCACCAATTCCTCCAACACTTATGCCCCTCCTGCTAGCAACATGTTTTCTGGGCCGCAACCTGTCTACCAAAATGTTGCTCCTCCTTATGCACAGCCTAGCACTCCATCCCCACAAAAAGAATCTACAGAAGCAGAAGTAGTGAAGAGTTAGAAAACAATTGATCTGAAAATGGAATGTACTTGATAAAGGGTGCAAGGTATCCATTTCCAATAATGTAAATGAGTGCAAAAATACTCCAAGTTAAATCTGCAAATATGTGAACTTCTTATTTCTAATACAGAGATAGATTCTAGGGGCATTTACTGGATATGTCACCTCTAAAGAGAGGATGAAATTTAGAAGCTACCTGGCCCTCTACAGACTCTGCCTAAAGAAATAAGAAGTAAACACTCAGATTCAATTTAAGAAAAAACCTTGCTTGAACTTGACGTTATGCGGAATTTTAGCTTGAAAGAGGTGTATGTATTTTCTTCTGTTTATGTGTTTTAACTTGATTTGTTTCAGCTGATATTAAACATATATATTAGACATATAAGGCAGCAAATAAACATCACACATAACAGTAAATTCAATAAGGAGTTCACCCCAATCTCGTGGGCTACGTCTCCTGTGAGCTCTAGTCAACTAGACTTGGCTCTTTGGGATTATGGCTTGAATTTTTTTACAAGTTCCACACTCAACTCCAAAAGTTACAGATTGAACCTATGGGTTTAGAAAAACCATATACGTCTTTGTCCTGGTTGTCCTCTTTGTGCAGGTAGATCTAGGCTCCCTTGGACTTTATTCCTTCAATAGGTGCACTAAACTTCCCTGAGCTTATTAATGGCACAAACTCATTCAAAATGCTTCAAATGTCTCTGAAACCTCTGTTAGTGTCTCCAGCACATATCTGACATAAACAAATGACTGTTCATTTGCTCAAAATGAGCACTGCATCCCCGATCTAAGCCTTCTCCCAAGGATGACTTTGAGCTACTTGGAACTTCTCTTCAGCATCTCAGCCTTTAGAAGCCTCCAAATGCTTTTGGAAACACCTTCATTGGATTCAGAAGGTTCGTTACAAGATAAATAGGCTTTTGTTTCACCTCAAACAGATGAACCTAGCCCAGCACAGCTCAATCACTGAAATGGCCCTAGTGGCCTTGAAAGCTTCCCTGAAGCTAAGAAGTGAGAAGAATGTATCAACAGGAAAAACAAGCTGTAGAAATGGACTCATAACACTGAAAACCTTTAGAAATGTCCTTCATTCCACATTCAATGGCTGCACACTTCCCAAAGCAGCTCCCAAATTGATTTGGAACTTCCCAGAAGCAAAATCACATGCAAACAACCTCAGATGGTTGTGAAACCTATGCCAATGGCTTCAAAAGGTTGAAGAGACCCAAAATTAAAAAAAAAATCGTCCAAAAAGGCCTTCCTAGCCAAAGTTATGGCTCATTGAAGAACTGCTAGTTGCCCCTGGAAAAACTCCAGTTTCCTAAATGTAGAAGGGCCAGTTAGGTTCGCCAAATATGGCGGCCTGCCAATTTTGGCACCCTCCGCCATAGTCTCTACCAAGCAGGCCACCGGTTAACTGACCATTTAATGGTGCATGTGAACGGAACTCGGGCTTGGCAGGTTTTATCGGATTACGTGCCAGACGATTAGGTTAACAAGTTGTTTAACTCTGTGTCAACTCCCACTTTTATGGGACATGTGACGACATATATAACTGATAACCATTTACGCACATGTGGTTTAGGGTGTTAGCACCTAGTCTATGGGCAGTGGTCACATGGTATGGGAGCTGGCACTTAGGGGCTGGGCCCCTGCGAGCCCCAACCAACTTAAAATTAAACTTTATATAAGGTTTCTTTCGCCAAGCAAACAAGAACTGCACCCTTGGCTTTACGGTAAGTCGCATGGGTGTTAGACTAGAGGTCGTGTGATCGATTCTCACCGCCACCAAAATTTTAAACAATGCACATACCACCTGCTGACATCATCCAGACCACATGGCAGCCTCTGAGCCTGCCGCGTGGCAACCTGTGATTGGCTTGCCAAAATGGAATATTCTAGGGAATATTCTTATACCACTTGCTAACATCATCAAGGCCATGTGGTGGCCTCCGAGCCTGCCACGTGGAAATTTGTGATTGGCCTGTCAAAATGGAATATTTCCAAGAATATTCTTGGGAATATTTTTAAGAATATTCCAAGGAATATTCTGCAAAATATTTTTTTTAAATGTTTTCTGAAAAACTTCAAAAATTGAGGGTCATTGGGTGATTTTTGTTTTTGGCATAACTTCTGCATACGAAGACCATTTTTCAAATTGTTCACAACGCCGAAATCAGGGGGATGAGCTCTATCCAGTCATTTAGGTTTGAATGAGTTTTGAACACTTTCTTTTTTGAGCATTTTACAACACTTGGTCCTGGGCTTCTGATCAACAGTCCCTTAATTTCACCCTCGCAAGAGAGCAAGGATGAGCTCACGAAAGTTTCTCCGAGAAGCGCGGTCATTTTGATAAGGCAGCGGATTCTGCTGTTATCACCCACAGTGCCACCCACTTCACCTCCTTCACCTCCATCTCCACCCACTCCACCTCCACCACCTCCATAGTTCAGTATGGTGAGCACAATCAAACTACCAGTGTTCAGAGGAGTAGGGAATGAGGATTCGAACCAATTCTAGTTTGTGGTAAGAGCAGTATGGAAAGCACAAGGTGTCATACACTACAACATTAAGAGGGATACATTGGTGAGCATGCTGCAGGATTATGCATTGATTTGGTACATCAAGCACTCTAACGACCACCCAAACGCCGGGATAGTAGAGATCCAGAATGCGTTGAACAGAGAATTTAGCAGGCCAAAATCAGAGACATAGTCAATCATCGGGTTTAAAGAGATCGCGATGCTTCCGGGTGAGATCCCCTGGGATCTGGACCAAAGGCTGAAGAGTATGATCTGCGAGACCAATATGACGCTAACGGATGCATAGCATCGCACATGGTCCTCTGACACCACACTTGAGGACGGTGTTGTCACAGCAAAAACTTTCTACCCAAGCCGAATCGTTGGAGATGGCGATGAGATTACATGAGACCCTAATACAGTACCCTAGGTTGGGATTTTAGCAAATAGATGTGCAACTATAGAATCTATGTTTGGAAATGCAAAGCTTGAAGTAGGATACGGCACCACGGCCAAAGGCACGCGAGGAAGTATGGTGCATAAAATGCAAAGGCCAGGGCCATGACAAGGATCACTACCTAGTATTCGCAAACTACTTGGCAGGAGGAGGGCCAATGCCACTGAGACCAAAGGCGCAGGTAGCGTCGAGTGTGGCACCCGCTTTATGGTGTGTGATCTGTCAGATAGGAGGGAAACACATGACGAACAATTGTCATTTGCTGCAAAAATATACACAGACACCCCAGTAATTGTTTTGTAATTTCTATAGGTCAGTAGGCCACGATGAGTGCACTTGTCGTAGTTATGAGCTAATGATGGATCGAACCCCAGCCTATAGGATGCAAACTGAAACGTGAGCCCTTGACCTAGATGCAGGGGTGGCATGCACTGGATTTCAGGGGCGAGGTCGAGGACAAGGAGGAATGGGACCAAGAAGGGGCTACGGATAGTTAATTTGTTACAATTGCAGAGGACCAGGGCACTATGCTCGCAACTGTACCAACCTGACGAGGATATCCTATACGTATTGTTCTTAGTTTGATCATGAAACAATAGACTATCCTACATTGATCACAAAGATGCTCGAAAAAGGGGTATTCCAGCCACCCTCGACTCAGAATATACAAATGATGAGGTCTAAACCGCGCAAAGAGGACCCAAATGTACACATGATGCTCAAAAGTGGTGAAACCATGGGAGATGTTGGGCAATGGATCCCCCCATAGTGGGTTTCTGGGGTTGGAAGCCCAGATTTTGGTCAAGTGTAATGAAAAGACCCTGCAAAATGCGGGCACGGAGTGCGAGAACCTATTTGTGTCCACCCTAAAATAATGTAATTTAATAAATGGTATGTTGGCCTACCCATGGTCCGCAGATGATGGGAGTGTATAAATAGAGAGAGGCTCTAAGTGTAAAGTCAGTCTTAGTTTTGGGGAAAAATGATATGTTATTTTGGATGATGAATTAGCTCTGAGTCTATAAGTCCAAGTCATGGGTTGTAGTAGTAGGAAGAGGTTCTGCAGCTGAGTGTGCAAAGGCCTGATAGAGTCTGTTGCTGTGTGCGGAGATCCCTGCGCACTCAACTACAGGGGTTCGCGCACATAGCTGCGGAGTCTATCGTGCCTCTGCGCACTCAGCTGCAGAGCCTCTTCCTACTACTACAACCCACGACTCAAACTTACAGACTCAAAGCTAATTCATCATCCAAAAGAACATATCATTTTTCCCCAAAACTAAGACTGACTTTACACTTAGAGCCTCGCTCTATTTATACACTCCCATGGTCTGCGGACCATGGGTAGGTTGACATATCATTATTTTAGAGTGAACAACCCTATACTCTCATGCTCTGCGCCGGCATTTCATGGGGTCTTTTCATTACACTTGACCAGAATCCAGGCTTCCAACCCCAAAAACCCGCTATGGGGTGATTCGTTGCTCAACAGGCCCCCAACACAATCATCGTGACTCATCCTGAGTCACTCTACTGGTGTGGCAATCTTTGCGCGAAGTCCATACACCAAGTCTCGCACAGCTTGGGTATCTGTAGCACATTGTTCTGCCGCCTATTATACTTGTTGCACGCCTATCTCTGGACTTTCGTGTGCCAGGTCACATTCCTATAAAATCGTGTATAGTTCCTGCATCTATACCAGCTTCCCTTCAATGGTAGCTGTGACTGTGAATGCTTCATCGATCCATGGTTGGATGTGCGCTTTAAACAGGGCTTCTTTTTGGTGTGAGGCGTCTAATCAGTCCTTCAGTGCCCTTGCCTAATATAGTCTGGTGAGTCATTGAGTAAGGGAAATTGTCTGCACAATATCCCAGACACTATCGTACTCCTATTGCAACTCATGTGTGATGCAGGAGCATCAAGACCTTTTTCTTCATTTGTAAATATGGGGTGTAATAATATTAATTTGTAAATATGGGATGTGATGATTTTTAATATTTTATTAATTAATTTGAGTTAGATAGGAGAAGGTGAGGATTTATGTAAATATCTTTTTTAAAAGGATATGAGGAAATTTAATAAATTGAAGGATTTTAGGGATAAAAACCTATCCTTTAGGGGTGTTGAGAAATTTAGGGGTTTGTTGAGGACTTTAAGGGATTGAGCATTTAATTAAATGATTTTTAGAATTGTATAAGTAGGAGGGGGTTTTGTGAGAAAAAGACATGAGAGATTGAGAGTAGGTTTGAGCAGCAAGGCTGTAAGCCTTCAGAAATTGTAAAGGGCCATGGCATTGAAATATCTGGCCAATAAAAAGTTGTAAGTCATTGTTTTATTTCAGTTTATATATATTGGGTGACTGAGAAATTGTATATTTGTTCGTAACATTGTTAAATTAATGATGGATGGGCTTGAAATCACATTTATTTATGTGAAAACTGTTACGCAAATCATCAAGGGTAAATGGTATTAAAATCTCTATTTGCAAAGGGCGCCATTCTAAGAAAAGGTTTCTGTTAGAGATCGATTGGTATTATATGTGGAACTAAATATAGATGTGCGTAGAGTTATGTTGACATTCTATAGGAATTCAACTGTATTTGGCAAAGCAAATTGAACACATAACTCTTTTCTTCGCGGTAACTTGTTCCCAATATCAGCAAGGCGGATGTTTTCTTAAGAGTTTGTCATCAATCTTCCATGCCTTCATCCTAGCTATGATGGCCCAACTTGTATGTTTTTTTGGTACAGGATAAATGGAAGACACGGTATCACATGGTAAAGAATGCTCCCCACGAGCATACAGGAGAAGCCAGCACAGGAGCTGTTGGATAAGGTCATATATGCCATAATTACTGAATATATCAGCAAGTTAAAGCGAATGGAACAATTGCAGTCCTTAGCAGAGACAGAGGAGGTACTATGCAACAGAACTTAAAGGTATACATTCATATTCAATCGATCTCTGAGTGAATTGGATTGCGGAAGTATGCGTTCTTATGGTTAAATCGGGTTGTAGAATCCATGATATAGTCAGATTTGGTCATGATTTGGAAGAATTGGAAAAATTCTAAGGCATGATTGGACTGTAAAGGCATTCCAAGGCGCAATTAGGAAAAGGAACAATAAAAAATAAATTACAGTCAATATGATAGTTGATGCAACTGGCTTAACGCTGCATAGCCCAGGTATGGTTTATTACCACTAATGGTCTTTTGAGTTAATATAATAATGAATCGAATGCTGAGAACTGGAATCTAAGGCGCGTTCTGTATTGTATAGCCCAGTTGCTGTTGACATTCGATATGTAACAGAACCTGAATATTGTAATTTACCATAGCTGGAAATAAATACACAAATGTGTTGGGTTTAATAAATCAAAGATGGAAAGTTTTAAAGGGGACAGGTATATTTTTACCAAGTCAAAGATTTGATTTCAGAACTGAAGACCATATATTATTAAGAAAACTGAATGTCGATCAATTTGCCATATGTTGAAAGAAGAATGACTGTATTGTGTTATTTGGCATTTTGAATTCTGGTCGAACAGGAAAAGTAAGGGAGCATTCTTGAATCAAGCCATATGTGAATGAGAAGTATTAAGATTGCTTATGGAAGCATTGAATGTTTGACGAGATTTGAATGATGATAAGTTTTCTTGTGTAATGATTGTTGGGTCTTTATGTTGAAACATAAAATGAAAATTAGTTTCCACAAGATAATGACAACGTGTGAGTTTGCTAAGTATTGAGGATTTGATTTGGGGACAAAACACAGTGATGTAGGTTGATGTGCAACAGATGTTTAAGGTCCTGGTATTTGTAGGCTCCTGCCTGCGTCAATTTTGGTATCAGAGCTTGGCTTTGTTGAAATATGTTTGTTTGAAGACAAAAGGTTTGTTGAACTGAAATGTATTTCTGAATGTGAAGATCAGATTTTAAATCTACAATTGCAAGTGAGCAGAATGCAGGTAAAGGAGATCAGATTCTAATCTGAAAGTCAAGCAACCAGAGTACAACTAAGAGAATGGAGAAGAACAATTAAGTTCTTAGAGGCAGGTAAAGCAGAATTAAACATAGATTGCAGAGACAGAAAGAATCCACAGTGATGTTGGGGAATGGAAATTCGCTTGGATCGTGCAGGTATTGTGTTGTTGAATTTTGATTTGAATTTTACTGACAAGAAACAGATTGAGGATTGATGGTTGCAGCAAAGAAGAAACTCAGCAAAGAAAGAATTGTTGCTGACAGCTAAAGTTTTCTAGATCAAGCCAGAAGGTTGGAAGAGAGGATCAGATTTTAAAATTTGATTTGACAGTGAAATTTTGCAGAGGAAGCATAAAGATTTGCTGGAACAAATTTGTAGAAGTGGTGAGATTCTGAAGGTAAATGAAGTACAGGTGAATGGAAGGACAAGATCAGCCGAGATCTTGGAGGTAAGATGACATGGTTTTATTTGGATTTGAATAATAGAATATTGTAGTCTTTGCATTGAAGTATTATTGCAAACTCCCAAAAGGAAATGTGATTAAGATTGCTAACAGATAACGAAAGCTGGTGGAAGTGGCAGAACCTTGGGAATTCCAATAGAGATTGGAAAAGGAGAACATTTTTGAATAGGCAGATGAGTTGAAGCCAGGAAGAGCAAAGAGAAGTGCTCAAAGATAGAGAACCAATTGCTTGCCAAAAGATTGAGTGAGGAGAGCTTGGTGAGGTAAGTGGCGGTAGGACAAGACTTGCTGCTGAAAAGGCTTAGTGCAACTCATAGTAAAGTGAGTGAGGGACTCATAGAAATGGAAAGTGACAGTCATAACAGAGGTTCTGAAATGAACCACAGTAGAGGACAAAAGGAGAAGGGTGCCAAGGCAATTGGCATACAGAGACAGTTAAGCAAAGAAGAATATGAGAGGGAGAAGGCTGAGATAGCAATTCAGCTTGAGGTGTTAATGGATATGTTGCAAAGAAATGAGGAAACCCAGAAGCATGGTTATGTCATAAGAAAGAAGCTGAGGTGGCAGAGACTATAAGAGAAGTGGAATCATCTGGTAAATTTGCAGTTGATAAAGGAACTAAGGGAACTTGAACAGGTTATAGATGCCAGGCAGAGGATAGAGAAGCTTGAAATAGTTGAGCTATAGCAAAAGGAAGATACTGAAGGAGATGTTGAAGTTTCTATATGTTACCCAGAGAGTGGACCATTACTTTTTGAAAGTGATGAAGAGCTAGAGGAGTTGAATCATATGAATGATTCGAAGCAACCCGAAGACTTGATGACTGAAGCATCAAATAAGACCGTAAGGTCTTGTGATTTTAAAACTAACGATTTGTGTGTGATTGCAGGTTTGGAAGAACATCTACTGAAGGATGTTAAGGAAGATTTAGCAGAAGAAAGACCATGTGAGGAAATGGAAGATCGTGTAAAGTTTCCGAAGTCCACTCCAAGTAAAATCATTAAGCTATATCGAGAGTTAGGCTTTCAAAGGAAGAAATTGGAAGAACAGAGGATGGATGTCCAGGATAGATTGCTGATGAAGGATGACAAAGTAGTTGTCATAAATGATAATCAAGATGAAATTGCAGGTGACTAGCAAAGGAATGTTGCAGAGGGAAAGGAAGTTTGGGAGGACGCAACATTCATATTAACAGCTAGAGCAACATGTGAGGCAACATTTATAGTAGCAGCATCAAAAAAGGAGCAATCAATGGATGGAAACAATCAGCAGACAGAGGACATACTGGACAGAGAAATTGAGTTGATAAGGAGGTTAATGATAAATACATCCCAGAGAAAGACAGCTGAAAGAAAGAAAAAGAGCGACAACAAGAGAATGACAGTGAAAGATTGCAAGAGCAGAGAAAGTGGAGCACTACAGCACAAAATATGGAAACCTGGAAGACAACAGCAGATAGCAACAATAGTGAAGCAATCGACAAGGACGGAAGGATTACAAAATAAAATTTGGGATCCAGGAGGAGATAGCCAGACTTATGACCGAGTGGTCATGAATTTTCTTACATGGGGAGTCTGATGCAGGAGCATCAAGACCTTTTTCTTCATTTGTAAATATGGGGTGTAATAATATTAATTTGTAAATATGGGGTGTGATGATTTTTTAATATTTTATTAATTAATTTGAATTAGATAGGAGAAGGTGAGGATTTATGTAAATATCTTTTTTAAAAGGATATGAGGAAATTTAATAAATTGAAGGATTTTAGGGATAAAAACCTATCCTTTAGGGGTGTTGAGAAATTTAGGGGTTTGTTGAGGATTTTAAGGGATTGAGCATTTAATTAAATGATTTTTAGAATTGTATAAGTAGGAAGGGGTTTTGTGAGAAAAAGACATGAGAGATTGAGAGTAGGTTTGAGCAGCAAGGCTGTAAGCCTTCAGAAATTGTAAAGGGCCATGGCATTGAAACATCTGGCCAGTAAAAAGTTGTAATTCATTGTTTTATTTCAGTTTATATATATTGGGTGACTGAGAAATTGTATATTTGTTCGTAACATTGTTAAATTAATGATGGATGGGCTTGAAATCACATTTATTTATGTGAAAACTGTTACGCAAATCATCAAGGGTAAATGGTATTAAAATCTCTGTTTGCAAAGGGTGCCATTCTAAGAAAAGATTTCTGTTAGAGATCGATTGGTATTATATGTGGAACTAAATATAGATGTGCACAGAGTTATGTTGACATTCTGTAGGAATTCAACTGTATTTGCCAATGCAAATTGAACACATAACTCTTTTCAATTTAAATTGGTAGAT